>APFE030350220.1:0-23720 GCA_000404065.3 Pinus taeda
TTTTTCCGCTGAAAAAATCCTCAAACTATATTGAGATATCAAAAAAGGGGGAGTTCCCAACCATTACAGCCACACTGAGGGCACAAGAAAAAAGTATCAGCTCATCATAAAACTGGAGCTGTTCTGCATCTAGATGAAAACCATATGTTTCCGCCTCCCTGACGGAGGTAATGACGCCACGCAGGGCATAGCAAGGAGTATCATAGTCTGGGGTCTCCTTCAATAAAGGAAAACAACCCCATATAAACAAAAAACATTTAAAAATACATAAGTTATTTGCAGATTTGTAAATAGAAGTCTGCGATCTGGAACAGGAAAAAAAACTAACAACAAATATATACAGAAAAATACAAGAAATAACATAGTGATAATGCCGCGGTATAACTGTCAAAAATGGTGATGAGACCTGGAAGTCAAAAATGCTGTATGTATGGAGGCAGATCAGATCTATAAATCTGCCCCTGTATGTTTTCTTCTATACTCCAGCAGCCCAAATCCTGTTGTAGACCAGCCTTAGATAACTGGTCTGCCTCCTCGTTCCGGTCCCTGTAAATATGGTATAGCAAAAACCTGTTAAAGAAAGTCTTTAGAGTCATGATTTCCTCAACAATAGTCTTCAGAATCTGATTTTGACAAGAAGCTTTTCCGTTAATCCAGTTGATAACATTTAGTGAGTCCCCGAATATCTGAATGGTGTTTATATTTCTGTGTTGAAGCCAACAAAGGAGAAAGCGCAAATCTGAGAGCTCTGCAAAGTTGTTTGTGCCGGAACCCAACCCAACAAAAGCTTTTAATGTGTGTTCCAGGTTGATGAAAATACAAATGCCTGCACCAGCCTTATTATTTTGAGAAGCCCCATCGAAATACCCAATAGGGATACCCTCCTGTATTATGTTGGAATTTTGATTTGGTTTGGGAACTATGTCCTCTGGAGGAGGCAAAGTATTGTAAATTGCAGTGACATTAATGGCAGTGACTGATGGGGGAATGTCCTTGTCTTGGAAAAGACTATTATTTCTGGACAGCCAGACACCCCAAACAAAGATAAGAGGCAAATTCCTCATGTTCCCTTCTGGAAAAGAATGCCACCATTTCGACCAAGAGATCTCCATTGAATCGGCCCCCCACTGTGCGTTGATCTTGAGAAGACGCATGACCTCCACCCAGATCTTCTTTGTGAAAGGACAGGAAATGAAAAGATGGTTGATTGTTTCTTCAGTTAATTTACATAGTGGGCATCTTCCAGGGCCAGCCATGAATCTAGCTTGTAGTGTATCCCAAGTAGGAACCTTCTTTTTCAAAATACACCAAAAAAAGAGCCTCGCCTTGGCAGGACATTTAAGTTTCCAAATATCTTTAGCCCACCAATCCGGACGATCCCAGCCTTTCTTACCCATAAGGAAGTTGTATCCATCCTTTGGAGAGTACGCCCCGGATTTGCTATGTGCCCACATCAAAACGTCTGGTTCATCTTTTATCCTGACATTGGATCTTTGAAGTTCTTTGATGAAGCTCTCCCATTTGTTTTGCCATCTTACATTTAAACCTAAATCAACCACAGTCTTCCAGGCCTGACCCCAGATAGTAGACTGCCCAACTCTTTCCACCTGGTTTAATGTCTGGATACCTTTAGAATCTAGGTGTCTAAGAAATCCAGGGGATAAAGCAAAAGCATCATTGCATCCAACCCAAGGATCTCTACCAATCCTGATCTGTTTTCCATCTCCCACTTTCCAGGCCAGGCCTTGTTCAATAACTGAGAAAGCCTCCACCGTAGCCTTCCAGATTGCTGAAGAGTTTTGTCCTTTCTTGTTTTGGCTCTGAATCCATTCATCTATAGGAATTGGGTCAATGTACTTCCTTTTAACCACTCTAGTCCACAGGTTTTCCATTGAAATAAGGCGCCATCCAGATTTTGCAGCTAAGGAGATGTTGAAATCTGGAGATCTTTTTAATCCCCACCCACCCCATTCTTTTGGTCTGGCCACTTTATCCCAAGCTACCCAGGGCAAGCCGGAAGATTCCTTTGAACCCGACCAAAGGAATCTACAGCAGATTCTACGAATTTTCTCCATCACACCTTTTGGGATCCAAGTCAGTGCAGCCCAGTAAACTGGGATTGCTGACAAAACAGATTTTATCAGGGTCAATCTGCCAGCTCTTGATAGCCATCTGAAACTCCAATGGGAGATTCTAGATTCAATCTTAGCAATTAACCAGTTCCAATCTGCTTTCCTGTACACAACAGGCTTTAGCCAAAAGCCCAAGTATTTGAAAGGATCCTCTAGGGGTTGGGAGGGGAAAGGAAATAAATTTGACATTCTATCTCTTTCTCTTCTTTCAAAATCTGAAAAACAGACTTGGGATTTTCCAGTGTTTATTTGCATACCAGTGGCTTTTAGAAAGAGATCAAAGATACATTTAAACTCCTTTAATTCATTTTGGCAACCATTAGTAAAAATCAGGATATCATCAACAAAGAGAAGGTGAGTGATGTAAAGATTAATTGCAACCTCAATACCTTTAACCTTACCCTCACTTCTAGCTTTGTGAATCAATCTACTTAATCCTTCCGCCACAAGGAGGAACAAAAGTGGAGATAAAGGGCACCCTTGTCTGAGGCCTCTCTGACTGTTGAAGAAGGAAGAGGCAGCTCCATTGACCAAAACAGCAAAACTGACATTTGTGATGCATCCCATGATCCAACTGACAAAAGGATAGCTGAAACCAATGTGGGTTAACAACATCCTTAGATAAAGCCAGTTGATCCGATCATATGCTTTGGAAAGGTCAATCTTTAAAACAACACCCTTCTGTTTCTTCACTTTTATACTATGTGTCACCTCCTGTGCGACACCAATGGCTTCGTGTATCTGTCTTCCATTCAGAAAACCAAATTGTTCCATTGAAATATTTCTAGATAAGATCGGACCAATTCTGAGGGCAATGACCTTTGAAATAATCTTGTAGATGCAATTACACAAGGAAATAGGTCTAAAGTCTTCAAAACTTTCCGGATCATCCTTCTTTGGGATAAGAGCAATAAAAGTTGAGTTAAAAGGTCTATATATTACCCCTTTCTGCTTTGATTCTTCAACGACTTCCGTTATCTCTGCTCCAATTTGTTCAAAAAAGTGGAGGAAAAGTTCTATAGTCCAGCCATCAGGGCCAGGACTTTTATCCTTGCCCATAAGTTTCATGGCCGCTTCAACCTCCTCCTTGGTGACCGGAATTAAGAGGTCTTCAGCTTCATCTTCCTCGACAAATATGGGAAAACTTTGCACAGTTCTGAAGACTTCAGTGATAGAAGCCTCTCTCTGATCTGAAAAAAACTTTTGAAAATGTCTTTTACCCAGGCCAGAGAGCTCATGGAAAGAGCTGACATCTCTCCCTTCTTCATCTTTTAGTCTCCAAATTGTGTTTGCAGATTTCCTACCTTTTGCAAAATTATGGAAGAATCTTGTGTTTTCATCCCCCGCTTTTAACCAGATTGCCCTGCTTTTAATCCTCCATTCTTCTTCCTTATCCAACAGAATTTTGTTTTGTTGTTTCTCCAGAAAGAGAATTCTGTCCTTTGAGGCTTGTGAGGAATATCCATCTATCTCCATACTTTCCATATGTTTCAGTTCCTCTCTAATTCTGGACATCTCCTCGGATTGTTTCAATTTTTTATCCTTTGCCCAGGAGATGGTAGCTTTCTTAAGTCTTTTCAAATTCTCCATAAACAGAAAGCTTTTGTCCACCCCGATATTTTGCCCCTGGTGTATCCAAGTGTCGTTAAACAATTTGCAGAAAGAGGGGTCTTGAAGCCAGGCTGGGTTGAACTTAAAGGGGGCAGGAGGTTTGGGAGGAGGATTGGTCATCTCCAAGAAAATCAGAAAATGGTCCGAGTTCCCAATTTCCTCGACCCACTGTCTGATCATAGGGACCCTGAAAAGGAGAGGTTCCGAAACCAGAAAGCGATCAAGTATTTTTGCAATCCGGTCACCTCCCACTCTTCTGTTCCTCCAGGTAGGCTTTAGCTTAACTGGAGTAGGGTCAATTAAGTTGTTCTCTGAAAAAAGATTGTGAAAAAATTCAGCAGAGGGGTCTTCCCTTGCAGAAGGGCCCCAAGCTTCATTCCTCCCAAGAGAGAAGTTTAGATCACCTCCCAGAATCATCATCGGATTATTCATCACCGATTTTGACATTAAATCATCCCAGAAGGAGACCCTGCTTTGACAAGGGCCATAGACATTTACAAAGGTTAAGGGGATGGGGAAATCTGGGGATAAGACCTCCATTCCTAAAACATTCTTCAAACCCCAGTGACTGAGGATTTTTACCCGGCACTCTTTAATACCAATAGCAAGACCCCCCGAGTGGCCAGAGGCATCCAAAGAAGTGAAGGCCCAACCCGGAAGAAGAGAGTTAAGCATGGTTTCAATCTCAGGGGCCTTCCCCAAGGTTTCTTGAAGGAAAATAACATCAAAATTGGAGTTTGTGATCCAATCTTTCAAGGCCAGTTTTTTAGGTTTGCTGGCCAAACCCCTGCAGTTCCAGGATGTCAAAATCATTTGATATCTTCTTCAAAGGGCTGGGCTGCTCTAAGGACCCCCGGGATGGAGTATTGTTTGCCATCTGCAACATCCAATTTTGCTTTCAGTTTTGCCTTGGACATGTGTGATTTCTGACCTCTCTTATTTTTGATGTTATTCTGTGGGCGTATCATACCCAAACCACCAGAGGAAACTTGTTCTTCCAGCTTTCCTCCCAAGGATCTCAAATTGTAAGGGCATTGGGGCCGAGGAACAGGGGATTGAAGAGAAGGCCATGTTTTATCGCAACTAATATCCAAAGACGGAAAGGAGTTTGCTAAGGTTTCAATATTCAGACTCACAGATTGATGATTTATATTTTTTTCATATACCATATCCTGTTCATTATGATTTTCGGGCTCAGTTTTGTTTTTTACAGGATTTTGTTCATGTAAAAAAATAGGAAGGGGGTCTGTTTGCATACCCGATACCTCGCCAGCAGAAGTAAATTGTATATCCTTGACCTGTTCGACTGTCGCTTCAGCATCCACGACCTCATTTGCTTTGTCCTTCCCTGTAGTCTGCGGAATTTTCTCTTTCCCCATCGCATCCATCTGAAATAGGATTCCTTCGTCCTCGTTAGGCTGCACAATCTCCTCTGTCTCCATGTCCCTTTGATCATGGGCATCCGACATATTTTGCCTCGACGGCATCTGTAGATTTTCCGATCCATTCCCTCGGTGAGAACTTCTGAAATGTCTTCTTCTTCTCGACTGCGGGCAAGCTTTGGCCATATGCCCATAATCATGGCAGCGGTGGCACCTGAACGGTAAATATTCATAGTCAAGTATCTGTTCATAAACATAGTCCTGAAACAGAAGATTAATTTTCTTTGCCAGACGACCACTCAGGTTTAGCATAACCAGTATACGGGCTATAGCCCTGTTTTTTGTCTTCAAAAAAGACATGTCTGCCTCCAAATACACCCCCAATCTGTTACCAATTGACCTGAAAACCTCCTCTGTCCAGAGGAAAGATGGTAAGCCCGGCGCCCGAACCCATACCGGGAAGACATCGGTTTTCTCCTTGATGGCATCAAATAGAGGAGACCATTTTTTTAACAAGATTGGTATGTTTCCTATATGCCAGTTTCGCTGTAAAACCCAGTCTGCGGATCCTTTATCTCCGAACCTGAATTGAAACCATCCCTTTGCCAGCACAAGGGCTTCAAATTTGAGAGGGCTTTCATTTTTAAAAGATTGTTCACCCCATTCTTGAAGAAATTCAGAGGTGAATTTCTTACCTCTTGCTTTGCCGACCAAGGTGCATTCGGCCACAGTTAAAGCTTCCACCATTGAAACCTCCATTCCGAGAACCAGGTTGTCGACGACCTCCGAAGCGCCAATGGGTCTTTGTGGTTTCCGTTTTGCCCCCTTTAATCCGGCCCTTTCCGCCTGTACTCTTGTATCTTCCCGAGTTCCTGTAAGATCATGATTTATCAAAGGTGTAATACCCTGTGATTCCGTCTCCTGTGTAGGCTGGTATGAATCCAAAGACCCCAAGACCCCATTGTCCGTGTGGGGAGTATTGACCGCCGAGGCATTTATGGCTTCCCTCGCCCCCACAAAAGCCTCCCCACAATCGTTTGCAGAGAACCCCTTAGGGTTTAGGGATTCACTGAGTAGGGGAATCCTCGAAAATGAAAAGACTCCGCCTGTTGCCCTTTCCTAGTCTAGTCCTGCAGATAAACCTCTCTTATATATGTCTTCAGAACCCTTTGAGACAGAAAACCCTTCATATGGCTTTTTCCCTTTTGGGTCCGTCGGCAAGCCAAAATCATTGTCCCCATTGGTAACTACTGCATCCATTGGTATCAGGGCACTCAGTGAGCCAGAGTTCGATGTCCCGCTACCCGAGTTCTTGCTTTGAGTCAGAGGAAAGGGAGAGTCTGAGTTTGAAACAACCTCCAAACCCGGTGAGTCAATAGCCCCAAAGTAATGTTCCACATTTTGCGTATTTATTTCCTTTCCCCACATCGATAATATATCTTCCACCTCGGGGTCCAGTGCCAGAATTTCCGCGGGGTTAACCATGGTTCAGACTACCCAGGGAAAAAAAAAAAAAAAAAAAAAAAAAAAAAAAATAGTGTCGTATAATCTCTCAATTTTCTATTAAATGCAATACCTGTCCTTAAAATTTTCACACATCTTAAGAGGTATGCATGTGTTCACGTAGCATAACTTAGTCTAAAATGTGTAATTTAAAAAAATGTGTATGAGCATGATCTGCATGGAAAGAAATATTTTTTCCATATTAAACATTTATTTTTTTATGCAAAATTATATTTTTTTATTATTTTTGGAATTTGGCGAAGTAATATTTTAGTTGCATTTTGTAGACAAATGTGTTCTTATAATAATTTTTTAGATCTTTAAGTAAATTAAAAAACCAAGAGTATGATTTTGAAGAGGACTCATAAACAAAGATAGTGATATTTTTTGAATTTTCTCATTGTGTATAGCTTACGTTATTGATTTTTTATTTAGCGCCTTTGAAACTGCCCTAAAAATTAAAAGCATTATGTTTAAAAGAAATTAGATGAAAAATATCTAATGAATTCAAAAGTGTCAATCTCATGTGCCATTAGATAGAGGATTCTTTCCAAAATCCAACATGATCAACTTTTCCAATTAAGGACAAAGTCTGCCCTAAATATGTTAGGGTACAAAATGAGGTTGCAAAGAAATCTGGAGAAGGGGTGCTAAAATTGTGATTTTTAGGACCTCAGGGGCTCGATCGAGTGCTTAAAACACTCAATTGAGTGCTTTATTCTAAGATTCAAATAACTCAATCAAGCTTTAAAGAAACCCTCGATCGATCCATGAAGGTGGTTAACCAACAAATCGATAGAGCAATAAGCTTGATCGGGCCATTAAAAAGTTAACTGCCCACCAACTGCTTGCCAACTTTTATTAATGCCATTTATGTTAAATGCTACGAATTAACAACACAATCAAGTTTATAGCTCAATTGAGCGTTTGATGTCAACCCAAAAAAAGTGATTCTAAATTCGAATGTAGAAAAAAAGAAAACAAAAACATTCATTAATAGAGAAATATCAAAGTGTGAAAATTACACAAGTATTCAAAACAAACATGGAAAATTGGAGATTTGGGTCTAGAAAAGGAAAGAAATTGTCAATCATAGAGGAAAAGCAAGAAAAAACTAGAGAAAGGATGAGAAAAATATGACAGACATGGAGACAACAAGAAGATCATGCAATTCAAGAAATTCATGCAAATGCAGGTAATTCAAGTTGTCTCACTTCTCATATTACTTGCTCCATATTGTATGCATTAGGAAATATGATTGAAAACAAAAAACAAATGGAGAATGAAATAAATAAACTAAGATAAAATAAGCATTAAAAGTAATATGACGTAATTAAAAATTGAGATGTAACAATAACTAAAGAAAACCACTTGAAACCATGCAAATTATTAAAGACCACTTGAAACCATGGTTTATTGGAATTTTTTGAAACCACTTGTATTCATGCAAATTATGAACCACCTTCAGATTGTAATGGTTTAGGATAACCAACAAAGACTAAGGATGTGAATTAACCAAAGAAAACCATTGTAACATAATTTCCATATATTATTTACATGAATTACAATTCATGGCAATTTATTTACAATAAGGATTAACAAAAATGGTTGGACCACATAGGTGCTCCAAAACTTATAAACATTAGTTTGATTGATGCTTGATATCCTTGTAGGAGTTAAAAAAGAGAAAATGTGTCAAGATCTAGAAGGAGCAAGAGTATCCCTCCTTCCAGTGTGCATGTTGAGAAGACATTCTTTGTTAAACATACATAACAACATTAAATTTCTGTGACATCCATTCAATCCTAAATGATGATCCCTACTTTTGAACAGCTCACAAGTTTCTTCTTTCAATTCTAACATGAATGTTATGAGAATTTTTTAAACAGAACAAGTTTTGTAAGGACATAGAAAGTGTAGTGTAGATTTGTGCTTGCACAAAAATGAGTGTATTATTGCATATAACTATAATGATCCATGGAAAGCTCATGTGATTAATCAATATTAAATTCATAAATAATAAATTCAGAAGAAATAAATTAGCATTTGCATATTGATGATATGCTAGAAATTTTTACAATGCTAATCTTCTTATATTGTGGAAATATAACGTCGATTAAATTCATCTAGTTGTTTCTCAACATGTAATCATGAAATATATTGCAAAGCATGGTTCAAAATTAAAAAATATGAAACTTATTTTAAACTTTGTTAAGGTTTGATGAAAATAATTGAAAACATAAAAGAAATTGGATATCCATCTTTGCATGTGCATAAAAAAGGTTCCTTGTATAAACATATAGTTTTTTAAATCCTCTTACCCCTCCTTGTGCCCTACTTGATTGTTGTGCTAAAATTTCCATGTACATTCTCACAAAAAAACACTCAAATAATTTGTGCCCCTCTTCACCGAAAATGATAATAATGTACATTCATTGCTGATAAGACCTTGAAGCATCTTCGTTATTCTCTAAATCCACTAAAACTTCTATCTCTTGATTTCTTTTTGTTTCCTTATCAACAATTTCACTGGCCACTAAATCCACTAAGATTGCCTTGCAAACTCATGAAGGTCATTATGAATTCCAAGTCATGCCATTTGGTCTATGTAATGCTTCATCTACTTTTCAAAGCCTCACGAACCACCTGCTGAAACCATATCTCCAAAAATTTGTCCTTGTCTTCTTTGATGGCATGCTCATATACAACCTAACCTGGGACAAACATCTTCAACATTTAGACCAGATCTTGCAACTGCTCTGGAGTCACAAATTATTTGTCAAATTGTCCAAGTTCTCTTTTGGTGTGGAAGTCGAGTATTTGGGACACATTGTGGGTCGTGAAGGAGTGAGGGTTGATCCAAAAAGTATACAAGCAATGCAATATTGGCCCCAACCAAAAACCTTGAAGAGTTTGAGGGGATTCTTGGGTCTCACTAGCTACTATCGCAAATTTGTCCTCAATTATGATCGCATTGCTAGACCCCTCACTAATATTCTGAAGAAAAAATCATTTCTTTGGACTGATGTGACTCAACAGGCATTCATGGCTCTCAAACAAGACATGTGCTCCACTCCCGTATTGGACCTACCAGACTTCACCAAATATTTTGTGATTGAATGGGATGCTTCCAGTACTAGTATTGGTGCGGTATTAAATAAGGAAGGTCGAACATTGGCCTTCACCGACCAACAACTGAATGGAAAACATTTGGGTAAATCTACCTATGAGAAAAAAATGATGGCCATATTACATGCAATAGGTACGTGATGACCATACTTGTTGGGGCGACATTTCCAAATCCACAAAGACCATCAAAGCCTAAAATATTTTTTGGAGCAACGTCTATCATCGCCACATCAAAATAAATGGCTGGCCAAAATGTTGGGATATGATTATGAGATAATTTTACAAGAAAGGGCGTGACAATGTAGTAGCTTATGATTTATTGCACTAATTTGAGGATGAAAACACCTTGCTATCAATATCTCTTCCCATACCAAATTGGATTGAAGAGGCCTACAAGGAATGGTTATCACACCTATCTCTCTCCCAGCTTATTAATAACTTGAGAGAAGATCCTAATTCCTCAATCGACTACTCTTAGAAGGATGATATTCTTCGCTACAAGGATCAAGTAGTTATATCGGTGACATCCACCCTCAAAACACACATTTTAGAAGAGTTGCAATCATCTCCAACTGCAAGGCATTCAAGCTTTCAGAAGACTTATGCTCGCGCTCATTGTTCTTTCTTTTGGACTGGCATGAAAACCAACATTCTTACTTTTGTAGTTGAATGTGATGTGTGTCAACAAAACAAAAGAGAAACAATCAAGTTACTCGAAACCTTACAACCATTGCCAATCCCTACCCCTGTCTAGACGGATGTTTACATGGATTTCATCACTGGTCTCCCAAAGTCGGGTAAGAAATCCGTCATAATGGTGGTTGTGGACAAACTTTCTAAATATTCTCATTTTTGCACTCTACCCCACCCATTCACCCCAAATTTGGTGGCTCAAGTTTTCATGGAACAAATTTTCAAACTGCATGGCATGCCGACTTCCATTGTGGCTGATTGTGACCCCACTTTCACCAGCGAATTTTGGCAAGAACTTTTCAAGATACAAGGCACGAAAATCCAACTAAGTACCGCCTATCATCCCCAAACCGATGGTCAAATAGAAGCAATCAACAAATGTTTGGAGACATATCTAAGGTGCTTCACTTATGAAAAGAAACATCAATGGGTACAATGGCTACCTTTAGCTGAATGGTGGTACAATACTAACTATCATGAAGCCAGCAATATGACTCCATATGACTAAGTGTATGGAAACTCCCACCTTCACCTATTTATTATATCCCTGGATGTTCTAAGGTGCAGGTAGTTGATCAACTCCTAGAGAATTGTGCCACGATGATAACTCATCTCAAAGATAATCTACATCAAGCTCAGAATCAAATGAAGCAATAGGCAGACTAGCATCGTTTCGAGCACGCATTTCAAGAAGGGGATCAGGTATTCGTGCGATTGCAACCATATAAGAAAAAAAATCTAAAATAAAAGGGATTCTATGGACCTTATCAAATACTTCAGTGCATTGGAGAAGTTGCCTACAAACTGGCCTAGCCAGTAACTTCAAAAATCCTTCCAGTCTTCCATGTATCATGCCTCAAGAAAGTGGTGGGGAACAATAGCAGAATTCAAACCAGTCTACCTGAATTAGATGAGGAAGGCTCCCTCTAGCTCCACCTAGAAGAGGTCCTCAATACCTGTGAAAGACATCTTTGTGGCCGCACAATCAAGGAATTCCTCGTCAAGTGGAAAGACACCTCTCTAGAAGCTGCAACGTGGGAACCAGCCACTATTCTTCAGCAGTTTCCACAACTTTAGCCTTGGGGATAAGGTTGATTTTGATGGAGGAGGGCATGTGAGGTCCAACCCTAACTCCTTTATTTATGTAATAATCCCAATGGGCCTAGTCATAGTCATAGTTAGTTAGAGAGTAAATAAATCCTGCATTAATAATTGTAAGTGGTTGACCCGCATTAGAGAAAAAGGACCATAGTTAGTTGTAAATGGGACATAGATAATAAATAAAGTGGTTAATCCAAGTTATGCAAGGGACCACTAGTAGTTAGGGTTTTGGATGTCATTTAGCTATAAATAGTCTTAGTTAGTAAGGAAAGATCATCGAGTCTTATTGTAATCGAGCTCTGCTCTGCTAGAGGTTTCCCCCTCGAAGAGGCAAGTTGACATTGAATCTATTTATGAATAACAAAATAATTGCTATTTTTCCCATTTTATTTTGTGTTATGGGCTATATTTCTTCGCATTTCTGGTATTCTGGCATTTCTTGCAGGTCAAGAGCATAACAAGACATCACTTATAGTTTATAATTTATATAGTTTCTTGAAGAAACGAAAAAATGTTGCTAATAAGAGCTAATTTTGAAAAAGGTCAAATGCTTCACCTGGTAAATGGAGAGATGGAGGTAGATTTATTAAAAATATATATATTTAATGATTTTTTATTTTTAATTTTGATTTTTTTTTAATATTTTTTTGGTGACTGACGGAATCAGTAACGTGTTAGTTCTCATACTCATGTGACATAGGGTCGATTCCTGATGACTGGCACTATAACCTATTCCAAGCACAACACACAGGCAAGATGAGGTTTGAACATGTGACCTGCACAATGACACAAACACTTTAGCAATACGTTCGTTGGCCAACAAACTGCGTCCTTGGGGGCTATTTTTTTTTACATTATTAAGTGAATAAAACAATTTAAGGTTTTTTAGTAGTATGGTACATTTTCGTGAAATAATTGATTAAATACAATAATTTATGTAAATAATATTAAAATATATTAACAATTTTGAATTATGATATCGGAAAAGTCATTTAAAAAAATTCAATACTGTGTTTTATTAAATGTTTACATAAATATATAACCACACATAACTATATAATACACATTTCAAATGAGAACTTTTAAACACTTAAATTATAATATATAATTCAAATTTATATATAAACGAATTAATTTCTCATTGTTAACATAGGATTACATTTAAAATATAAAATATATTTTTTTAAGTGCAAATATTTTACAAATTGCGTACCTTCAACTAGTACATGGGGGTTCCTCTATGGGGTTTTCTCAATTATGACATCTCTTGAAGTTAATTCGTGATTTATGCATAAGCAACAAATTTTAGCTATTTAATTAAATCAATTTACGTAACTCAATTTAGTTGGTAATGGAAATATAATGTTTTCTGAAGCACTAACTTTTCATCTCCCTATATTATGCCCACATTATAGCATAATTTGGATAAGTGAGTGGTGCATTATCCACACATATTTTCTTTTCTTGCAAGGAACAAACATCACATAGTGTAATTAGAGGAATTATATTAAAGGATCATGAACCACATATCCACTTACTTGCAATTCAAACATTTTGTATGTCCACTATTCACCTTGCACACATCATCACTACTAACCAATTTGATTTACTAACCATTACAAGTAGAGTAATTGCTTATATTTTACTTTGAAAATTTGCACTCAAACATAGCTGAAAACTTGGAAGATTTAAGTAAGTGGCCCTAATCCACATATTTTTTTTTACTTGTTTTTCTCATTCCAATTCACACCACACCTAGCTTAACTAGGAGGAAAGTAAGTGGCCATAAATGCACAAATATTTTTTTCTTGTTTTGCTAACCAAATGTTTTATTTCATTCATTTATTTCCGGGACCAAGACTTGGTGCTAGTAAAGAAACAAAGTAGGCCCTACCTCCATTGCATCTTTTTAGCAAACTGATGGTGGCATCTAGACCCTTTCTCAGAGCACTAAATCTTTCATCTCCCTATATGTTCACATAGTATAGTTAGAAAAGAAGTAAGTGACCTATCATTCGCATGTCATTTATTTTCTTGCAAGGAACAAACATCACATAATGTAATTAGGGGAATTTTAAAGGATCACTACATATCCACAACCATTCACACTTTTTATGCTCACAGTTTTACTTGCACACACATTCAACCCACACACTACACTCACTTAAAATTTGCATAAAGGGTATCCTCATTTGGGAATATTTGTACCTAATTTCTTTGAGTTTATATTTTGTTGCACACTCTAAGTGAAGCAAATCCTTTCTAAAAACAATCTTAACCTACACACACTAAATTCCACATAGGGGCCACAAGATAATTTATAGTTCAGGGTAGGACCGCAGAGATAGATAACACATAAGACATCATGGTTGCTTTTGATATTGAAACATAGAAAGTTATATTTTAGGGAGCTTAAAATCCGGCATCATCCCGTGACAAATACAATACACGGAAAGAAACATGTGAAGGGTGTATGGCTTAGGTGGTGGATTATCACGAACCTTCATGTTGTCTCTCAACATATGGTAGGGGTTCTAGGTCAAAAAATGACAACCAGAAGCTCAGATTGATTGATTCCCACTGGACATAGGTAACTTAGTTTCCAAATATTAGGGAATCTTTCCCTATAGATTGAAGTGCAAGATCATTTATACCTGAAGTGATCTTGGTTAGGCTACTAAAAGCATTGTCAACTCTTTCAGGATGTAGCCCTAGTATGTTTGGCCACTCTAACCCTCTCCATACCTTGCTTGGTTTTTTGGCTTCTGGAAGCATGACCAGTGACAATTATGATGTGGAACCAGTACCCTATTCTAAAATATTTACAATGCCCAGTTATTACTTAAGTGGAAATATGTTATGTCTTTTTAGGAAATTTTCTCATACACAAAACCTCACAAAAAAAAATTATTGGTTGTTTCACACATTAGAATTAAAGGGAAAATTAACCATTTATTTTTTTCTTTGTCTTATATATGTGATTCATTTGGTTTTCCTAAAGAAAATGTATGTGTTCAAGTGCGCTTACAGATGCAACAGTCTCAGGTTTTGTTGACTTATTTCCTTTCTTTTCAACTAATTTATTTCTCAAAACATAACACTTGTCATTAGTTACATGTTTCATAGGGATTATATCATCTTCAAATGCCTCCTACATACAATTCACATCATCATAAAAATTATTTTACCTTTCATACATGTTAAATGATTTTACCTTTCATCATATTCTGAATCACCCTTTTTATTGACACAAGGACCAATTTGTTTACTGGTGCCCTCTTCTTTGACCCATCATTCCCTTATCTTGAAACCCTTTTATTTTCATGTTTCAACTTATAACCTTTGTTCCATGTCAACTTTTGCTACCTAAATTCCAAGTCTCAATGCATTTTAACATTTCCCTAGGGTTTGTGACTAAAACACTAAGGTTTCGAAATTGATTTTTATTGATTGAGGACGAATGATTTTACCTTTCATCATATTATGAATCACCCTTTTTTTGACACAGGGACTGATACTTTTACTATTGAACTCTTCTTTGACCCATCTTTCCTTGAGCTCAAAACCCTTTTCTTTTCATGTTTCAACTTAGAAACCTTGGTCCATGTCAACTTATGCTACCTAGCCACCAAGTCTCAACTTGTTTCTCATTTAACTTTTCCCTATGGTTTGCGACTAGAACCCTAGGGTTTTGAAATAGATTTTATTAACTGAGGAGGAATGATTTTACCATTCACCATGTTGTGAATCACCCTTTTTATTGACATGGGGACCGATACATTTGCTAGTGCACTCTTCTTTGATCCATCATTCCTTGATCTCAAAACCCTTTTCTTTTCATGTTTCAACTTAGAACCCTTGGTCCATGTCAACTTTTGTTACCTAGATGTCAAGTATCAACTTGTTTTTTATTTAACTTTTCCCTAGGGTTTGTGACTAGAACCCTAGGTTTTTGAAATTGAAATTTTTTGGTTGAGGAGGAATTCTTTTACCTTTCATCACATTCCAAATCACCCTTTTTGTTGACACATGGGCTAATACTTTTACTAGTTCACTCTTCTTCAACCCATCTTTCCTTGAGCTCGAAACCCTTTTATTTTCATGTTTCAACTTAGAACCCTTGGTCCATGTCAACTTCTGCTACCTAGCTGCCTACTATAAAATCATATCATGACCTTCCACCTATGGTGATTTCTTAAATAAATATGTTTATATATAATATTCACTTGTCTTATGATTATGATTCACTTGAATTACAAGTATATCTTGTATTCCACTATGCATGGATGGAAATTGAGCAGTTACATGAGGAAGAATATGTGGCATATCAAGCGATCAACCAGATAATTATCAAGGTGAGTATGTGGATTATGCTAAGCACATTGTAGAAATGACAAGAATTACACTATTCAAGGAATTTGAAGAAAGAAATCACCATGTGAAGATATCCATAAGGATGCTTCAAAAATTGAAACCATGGTTTATTAGGCCTATACAATTCGTGACACATGCTGTTACTGATATCATGTTGAATTTCAGCTTCATTATAACACTTTTTGGTAATTTTAGAAGAAGAACTGTCACGATGACCCTCCTCCTCCTATAGTGCATGATTTTGTTTCATCAATATTGTGCAGAAGGGAGCCAAACTAGTTTTTTTACAAGGAAATATGTATAGATGGGAGCAAATGCACTCAATGTGGTGATTTGGCATTTTTCCATATGAACTTTCTTATTTATCCCAACTAGCCCAAGATGTCAGATGTCACTGTCACATGGAAGCGATATGAGTATGTCATGGGAAATCAACCATATTCTTCAAATCTTGTGCCTAGGAGGATCAACTACGTTGAGGATGAGATTCCTATTTAAGAATCTTATTAGTGGCAGAATTTGCTGAGAATTACACATTTTCTCCTCAGACAGAGACTTAGAGTGAGTACTATAACTTAGACCAAGTTTCCATATTTGTACATGTTCTATACAAAAATGCGCATTTGAATCTTCATAGTAGGGATAGTAATGACGAGTCACGTGATGTTATTACATTAGTGATGATCATGAGCATGACACATTGTTTGTGTAAAATTTCTTTGACTTGATCTATGAATCATTAAAAAAAATGGCATACCATTAAAAAAGCATTGTATATGGTCAAATGGTTGTGGACGGTGATTCAAGTCAGCATGCAATTTTTATTGGTTGAGTCAACTACACAAGAAGATGAAAATTCAACATACTTCGAGCTATTTTGAAATAGGACATGAAAAGGGTGAGCATGATGGTGCAAGTGCTTGTGTGAAATTAGAAATTTGGAGATACCAAATGAGTCATGATGCAGATCGAATAAAATCATCACTAGATGTGGTCAACTAGTGTAGATACCATTTAGGACATGAAGGTGACAAACATATTAGGCTTGTGCATAGGTTCTTCTAGAATTTTGAACTTGCTGATGTGAATAGATCCATTCCTTGGTATTTTAATACTATAGAAGGAACAAGGTAAATACACTCATTACGAAGCAAAGACATGGGGAAATATTTTCCATCGAGACAAGAAAATTCGCATGTTTTTATGAGTTTTTCATTGGTGTTGATGCATGTAGACTTTATCATTGTGAAAAACATGAGTACGTGAAAGGGTGGAAATATGTCCCTCTTAATATAAAGGGACCTCATCCAATTCTGATGTGGCAAGAGATGCATGATGAAGAGACCATTGTTTCACTTGATCTTGATAAAGTCTTTAATCTTGTAAGGGAAGCTACGGGGCCCGTCTATCATTAAATGTTCCATCTATAGATGGAAATCTTGAATGTATTTAACTAATACAGATTTTGTATTTTGGTTGTAGGCAATGTTTTTATTGTCCCTGTCCCCTCAAGAAATGAAGAGAACATGGTGTACTATTTGATGTGATGCACATAGGTGAAAAGTAGGTTGGTGAGACCATATGAAGGTGGAGAATTAACATACCTAATTGGTGGCATAGTTGTGATAAGCCATTTTTTGAAAAGGTTAATAAATATGTTGATCACATAATTTATAGAGATTTATGCCTGAATATATATATTTCCAATACTGTCATCTAGTCATAGCAGCTCAGACCAATCCCATGTAAATCAACACAAAGAAAGGTGAACCAAGGAGATGGAAGACGACAAAATCAAACCATGAACATATTATGGAGACTTGAATTCCTATGAGCCATTCTCCAGATGAGTATATGATGCAAATAGAAAGCCCTCAAGCCAATTCTATAATAATCAAGTGTAATCTAATCTAGTATAAGAGATTAACATATAATTTTTGTAATTTATAAATGTGACAGTTGAATACTCTTGTAATTTTTTAATTTTGAATAGAAAAATGTTTCCCCCTTGTCTATGATAGATTCATAATGGTGTACATATATGTTATATAAGATTTAGTTTCCTTTAGGTGCTTAAGTTTCTAAAGTTTTCCAAACTTCAAGGAATATTTACTTTTAGGGATATGATCCTTATGTGAACCCCATATATCTAAAATTTAATTAAACTTTAGAATCAATGGGGATTTATATCTAGATTGAATTAAATTATTTGATATTAAAATTTTTAGATTTCAAGTATAGGATCCATGTTGGGCATGGAAGAGATCTTACAAATTTATATACATGTGATACATTTGGTTTCTAGAAAATCCATTTCAGTACCTAACCACAAAGTTTATACAATATTATTTTTTTTAAAATAGAAATTCAACTATCTAGGTTGTAGAATTGAGGCTTCTGTGATCCATCAAAGTTATAAGAAGAGCTTCGGCGAAAATCACATATTGAAAGACCTTTGTCGACGCGTTTCGAACCAACTAGTGTGGTTCATCGTCAGGACAAGTTGAAGACATAGATCCAGCTTAACATGTTAAATAGTCTGAGCAGAGACTCCAACGGCTAACTCTGAATAACGGCTAATTTTGACTATAGGACCTAGGTCAAAATTATATTTTGTTAATTTAATATTATTGGTTAATATTAATATTATTAATTATATTGTTTCTATCTAGGTTATGAACAACATTGAAATATATATAATATATATATATAATATATATAAAATATATATATATATAGATATATATAATATATATATATATATATATATATACATATAAAGTTATTTTAGATAACCTCAAAAGAAATAAAATCAAATAAGATTTATTTATTGTTCACATCTTGACATGTTTTAAAATCATTGTAATTAAACATGCATTGATTGTGCACTAAAATACACTTTTTACAAGTTAATATGACAACTAAAATTGTTATTTTGTAAAATTTTACTTCTTGAATGTTCTTAATTGAAGGTCTTAAGATAAGGAATTGATTAAAATACTTGGATAGACATAAAATTATAGAAACATATCATTAATTATTTAAATTAGCATACATTGATTGCATTAAAAAACGCTTTCTACAAGTTCAATATTAAATTGATGTACATGATATATTTTAGTTCATTTTAAGTATCAAAGTGACTTGAATCATAATAAGATTGTACTTATTTCCTTAGTCTATGAAACTAGAATTCCAAATACTTCTAGAATGCTCTTAATTGAAGGTCTTAAGATAAGGACTTGATTGAAATACTTGGATAGGAAAGTGCATTAAATTATAGAAACATATCATTAATTGTTTAAATGAACATACATAGATAGCACTAAAAGACACATTTTACAAGATTAATATTAAATTGGTGTATATGATCATATTTTAGTTCATTTTAAGTATCATAGTGAGTTTCATCATAGTAAAATCAAGTACTTATTTCCTTTGTCTGCGAAAATAGAAATCAAAATTGTTATTTTGTAAAATTTTACTTCATGAATGTTCTTAATCAAAGATCTTAAGGTATGGAATTGATTGAAATATTTGGATAGCCAACTAAATTTCGGAAAACTCATAAAATTATATAAAATTATCTAAAAACATATCATTAACTATTTTTTGGTATATTAAATTCCAATATATATGACTTATATCATGTTAATATGACTAAGCTTCTATAGATGGCCTCAAAAGAAATAAAATTTAATAAAACTTAGTTGTTGTTTACTGGCTGAAGACATCTTTTAAGTTTGAATTTAAAACTTATTTCAATGCTATTTGTGTTTTTTAATTGAACAATTATATATTTGAATTCATTTTAAGTATCAAAGTGGCTTGCATCATAGTCTAAGATTGTACTTATTTTCTTAGTTTATTTCTTGAGTAGTCAAAATTTTTATCTTTTTAAATAAACATTATACTACAATTTTTTTTTTTAACTAGCGCAATAATTAACAATTCCATAAACTAAATTTTAATGAAAATCCACAAACAAGATTAATAAACATCCATAATATGAAATAATGAATGTATGATAATAAATTGTCCATAAGAAAATATATGCAAATTACATTATACATGAACATCCACAAAAACAAATAATACACATCCATAAATTGAAATAATGTCCATGCATCCATAAAATGTCAATGTATGAAAATATACAAAGTATGTACATCACATGTGAATGTTCCTTATGAAATGAGCTTGAAAATAAGCAAACTATCTATGATCCACTCTAGAAAGTATCACTTCTAGAACTGTTGTGTGTTCGGCTACACCGAGTAAGTGTTTATAATCTGGTACAACAATATAACACATTAGAAAATTATTTGTACAAAATAAAAAATCTATAAATAAATGATTTTTAACTGTGCATTTAATTAGTCTGCTACCTATGGCTCAATCAAGTGTAAATGGAAGTCATGTGGGATAGGGGTTTTAATCTAGCTTTGCTACTCCCCTACCTATGGCTCAATGTCTCCATACCCGACATCCACTCATGCATGCACATAACTGTGACATAAAAGCCACTCTACATCTAGGTTTGTGTATACAATGACAAAGATAAACTATAATTAGTCTACGAATTAATTAGATTGCATATAGGTAACTTAAAAAAAAAAAAGAAAAATTGTTGAAATCTTAGGAATAAAAATATTTACCTCAACTATTGGTCCATGTGGATGTACATATTCTGTCCTCCACATGAGTGTTATGAGGTGGAGGTGGATATGGAGGAGACTAAGCCATGGAAACATGCACTAGAGGAGGATGCTCTGGCTGGTCAACTGCCCCCTCAGATGACCTCAAAAGCTCATCTATGTAGATGGGTTGTGTATGCATGTTATCATGAACTATTAATATAAATGCAATATGATACAAACTTATTAATATAAATAATTATAATTTGACGATTTCATATAAATGTACCTGGTCTATGTCACGTGGATCTTACACCCTGTAAGTGTAACAGATGGTATCATGACACATACATGCATATGAGTAAAGTTGGTCATGCGCTAGACTCTTGATATATGAATCACCTTGTAATGGAAATAGTGGGTCATGAGGCAATGACGGTGGTCTGCTCATCCCTCCACACAATGTGACATGTGTAATGACCAATGTCCTCTAAATATTATTTGCAATGGTATGCCTAGTCTTAGTGTAAAGTTGCGATGACTGCTCTAGCTTCAACGGTAATACCACACTTCGAGATGGCAACAATCTCAGATGTGGTTTTATATGCACATGGTCCTATGAGCCTCAGCATGATCATAACTACATCCCAAGTTAGGTCCATAAAACTTAGATCTAGTGTTGGTGTAATCTGACCTCATATGTAGTACTAACTCCGCATGTATGTTATTTGCAAAGTAAGTGAGGACAAGTCATGGTGGGGGAAATGGGCCCAAGCTCCAATGAATCGATCATAAACTGAAGGGGACACATCAACATTCTTAAAATATTTTAGCGAAATATGACCAACATGTCTAACATGATAGTCTGAAGGGATGTCAAAAAACTCCCCATGAGCATCAATGTTCTTGGTGGCACCTTTCACTGCTTTCCATGTATGTGGGCCTCTAACCTCCAGCCCTTAATCCTATGTATGCAATATAGGAGGTGGCTATGTGGGCCCAACCTCTGGTATATCTTGATCAACCTATTAATTCTATCCAACATCAAAGACAAACTACGCTCAGTAAGCGAACTAGCATATATTTTATCTGCCTCTCGTGTGATCTCTTGTAATGTTTTTGGAAGGGAGTTATTGGCTGTGAAACTATGTTGAGAAACTAGCTCAACCAACTTTAGGTCCAAGTTGGCCCTCGAACCAGAGGGGGGTCCCTCAAGTCTTACGAGGTTTTTAATGTTGTTCATTGTTACTAAACAAGAACCTATGTAGTACAAGGACCAAATATAGGATTTGTTGTATAAGTGGTTGTTGATGAGTCACAAATCCCTGTTCACAGATAAATCCCTATCTTGCATAGGCCTGATCATAGTGCCAACATTTAGCTATGAGATAAAAACATAGTCTGAAAGGTTTCGATGGAGGAATGGAGGATAAATGAAACAATTAAATATCCTTTCTGGATGTCTAATTATCTAACTAAGAAAAGAAACATGTAGAAGGATCTCTACAAGAAACACTAACAAATTTAATAATTTGCATAGAAGAGCCAATTTATTGATTTAGAGGGATAAATAGTGACACATTTTCACCATGATCTACTCAGTAAAGAACATAACACAACGGTAGGTTGTCAGGGAGTTCGGTACTCAATCTAGAATTTCCCAGTGTCCTATACAATCTCAAACATATGCAAAAAAATATATGTAATACTGGAAGAACAAACATGTGAACAAGTTCTATCATAAAACTAAAGCCATAAATCTCAGGGTTTTGGCATGAAACGACAACCCATTTTACAACCATGAAAATCAACCATGTTTAACCATGGTCAACCATGTTTATTTTATTGTTTATAATATTTATCATAGGGTTTATATACCTTGGTTTATAATATTTACGTTAGGGTTTCAACTGTGGTCAATAATCATGGTCACATTATGACAAAGATTGTCTCTTGGTCCAATGTCACATTATGACAACCATGGTCACCCATGGTCCAACATCGCAATGTGACAAAGATTATCTCAATCTAAAAATCAACCATGATCAGCCATGATCCAACGTCACATTGCGACAAAAGTATCTCAATATGAAAATAAATCATGGTCAATTGTGGTCCAACGTCGCATTGTGACAAATATTGTGTCAATATGAAAATTAACCGTGTTCAACAATGGTCAGCCATGTTTATTTTAGGGTTTATAATATTTATCTTAGGGTTTATAATATTAAAACCTTCAATTTAATATTGTTCACTTGGGTTTTTAATCCCTTGGTATTTTTAGTATTAATCCATTGCGTTTATTAGTCCCTTAGGTTTATAATATCAATCTATTGGGTTTATTAATCTAAGGGTTCATATTCCTATTTTCATAGGGTTTATAATATTAATCCTAGGGTTTAATATAAATCCCTTGGGTTTATAATAATGGTCAATCATGGTCCAACATCACATTGTGAAAAATATTGTCTCAATATGAAAATCAACCATGTTGAACCATCATCAACCATGGTCAATCATGGTCAATCAGGGTCTAACATCACATTATGACAAATATTGTCTCAATATGAAAATCAACCATGGTTAACCATGTTGAACCATGGTTAAACGTCGCATTGTGAGAAAGATTGTCTCAATATGAAAATCAATCATGGTCAACCATGGTCAATCATGGTCAGCCAAGGTCCAACACCAAATTGTGACAAATATTATCTCAATATGAAAGTACCCCATGGTGAACCATGGTTGAATGTCGCATAGTGACAAAGATTGTCTCAATATGAAAATCCACCATGGTCAACCATGGTCAATCATGGTCAATAATCTTGGTCACATTGTGACAATGATTGTCTTTTGGTCAAATGTGACATTATGATAATCATGGTTAACCATGGTCAACCATGGTGGAACGTCACATTGCGACAAAGATTGTCTCAATATGAAAATCGATCACGGTCAATAATCATGGTCACATTATGACAAAGATTGTCTTTTCGTCCAACATGGCATTATGACATTCATGGTTAACCATGGTCAACCATGGTGGAACGTCACATTGTGACAAAGATTGTCTCAATATGAAAATCAATCATGATCAACCATGGTCCAATGTCACATTTTGACAAATATTGTCTCAATATGAAAATAAAGCATGGTCT
>APFE030350222.1:605-39290 GCA_000404065.3 Pinus taeda
TGAGATTTGATAATCCAAATCTGCTAATGCCTGCCACTCCAATTCTCTCTAAGGGGCATTCAAAGGGGCAATATTGAGGGCCACAGGTGCTACTGGTGTATCCATAGTTACTTCAAAACTTTGTTTTATATGTGAATTAGTGTTACTGTGGAGAGTAACAGACAAGAGAGTTTCTTGGAAAGAGAGGGGATTTTTTGAGAAACAGAGAGCAGAAGGGTAAATTGCAGCAATTGAAATACTGCAAACAGTACTAAAAGAGGGGAAAATACTTGTTCTCGCCAGACTCTTTCACAGTAATTAGGTGTAATTCGGGTTCCCTGTTCACGATTGCACGAACAGAATGCAGGTTTTTGTGAAAGCTTTGGTAAACAAGGCTTAGCTGGTGAATTTCATCTTTATAACTTCAAATGTGAACTAGGCATAGGGGATTTGCCTGTGAATTATGTGTTTTTTCTGTGTTTTAAGTTAATTTCGACTACTTGCAGACAAAACCAGGCGCAGAGAGGATTCGCAGGGATAAATACCTGGTAAACTGATAGTTCGGGTCACAAATGCAGGTGGGTTGGCGCGCCGAAGGTCTCCAGGTTGAATTCAGCAGGTTGGCGTGAGCTTGGACGTAAAATACATGCAGAAGACAATATAGACGTTTTCGCAAAAAGTGCAAAAAACGCAAAAATTTGGCCAAAATATGGATTTTTTGGAACATTGGCGCCTTTTTCGGATGACATCAGCATGACATCATCGAGTGGGGTCAGGGTCGGATGATGTCAGCATGACGTCATGAGGTGACGTGGCGGCTTATGAGTGGTCCACGGGGGTGGTGAGGTGGCGGACAGGTGGAGCAATGGCGGACGGGGGCACGGACGCGGCGATGACGTAGCAGTGATGCTGGCAGTGACGTTGGCAGGTGGGTTGGCGGAAACCGGAAACCGCAGGCGGTATGATATCGCACCGCTTTTCATACGGAAGTGGAGTTGTCAGAGGGGGCTCCGATACGCTGTGGGGGTGACGCGTGGCCTAGGCCTGACGTCACCCTCTGACAGATATCGGAAGCTATCTTTCGGACATCGGGGCCGGTCCGATATCCATGTGAGCCGTTGGATGAAAAGCGCCCGATCGGACGGTCGATGGGTCAATAACCTGTCCGGACGATACAATGTCGGGCGGGGAATAAAATATGATTTTCCATGGGATTCGTGCCTGGCGGGACTTTGGGATATTTGCGAATTTGTATGGTTTTTCAATGTACTTCTTTATAAAGTCGCGCATAGCTCCAAAACTTAGGATAAGTCGGAAAAGTGGGTTTTTCAATGTATTTTTGCCGTTTGAGCGGGTTAGGGGTGAAAATGGGTTTTTACAAGGTTTTTTAAGCAAAATGAAGGGTTGAATAGGTAAATGAGTTCTGAAGGAGGAAAAGAGGTAAGGCTTGGGTTCTCAAACTGACCAGATTTCAATTTGATTCCCTAGTAGTGAACATATGGCTATAATGCCAAGGGGGGGATATTTATAGAATGTTTGGGGTTTATACAACATGGTGTTATAATAGTAGGGAAAGGGTGACATAGGGGATTTAGATAATAGAAGTTAGGGGTTAATATGGAGGGAAAAGGTGAATGAGGAGTGATATCTCTAAGTTTATTTGAAAACTACTTAGCTTAGGGAGTAGATCAAAATGAAAAGAATTTTGCACAAGAAATGTGGCTCTTAAAGGAAACCAGAACCAACATAAAACTTTGAATTATTTCACAAACACAACTGGTGTAGGGATGTTAGCAATGAATGTAAAACAAGGAAAAAGGGAAGTTAGACATGCTCCATTGTGTTGTTTTCCTTATGTTTACCAACAAGATTCAGCTTGAAAGGAATACCACTTCTGCAACCCCATCTACCTACCCATCTACTTGCCTAACATTTTTTTTTTTCTTCTTGGAGGGTGCACTTGGACTTGCAGACCCTTATGTGCCTTTTCTTTTCCATTGGCTTTTTCTTTTGATTGCCTATTTAGCACTACCCTTATTACTTCCAAGGGCCCAGATTAAGCAGTTGGGAACCTTAGTTTCTCTGCTTAACTATTGGTCTGCCAAGATTAAACAGTTTGGACAAACTTCTTTCTCTATTCTACAACAGAAAATTGAATCATGGCATGATCCAGATTAGACTGTTGGACCATCCATCAAAATTTACTAAACATGAAGGCATGTACACACCTTGCCTTGTCTTGGAAATATGGGATCTTTGTATCAGCAAAGCAGAGCATATTTGGCATCTGAATTTGCCAATCATGAAATATGAAACCTATTGGTATAGGTATCCAACAAACCATACCTTTTGCACTTCTCCAAGGTGAGATTTAAATGGAGGACATGCTCTTAATTAGTCTTATAAAATATTGTGATGTCATCTAAGTATACTACCATGAATTTTTATTTCTCACCTACGAAATCTATGTCCATAGCTCTCTGAAATGTGGCCCCTGCATTTATCAAACCGAATGGCATGCGGCGTACATGAATGTTCCCCACAAGGTGGTGAAAGTAGTATTTTTCTGGTCGTGAGGGTGGACTGCCACTTGGTTAAATCTAGAGAATTTGTCCATCATGGACATTCTGGCTGCACCCACTACCTTCTACAGTATATTATCCATTTTGGGCAGAGGTTAGTTATCTTTTAGATATGCCTTGTTTAAATTCCAGAAGTCCACACATAGACTTATCTCTCCGTTCTTTTTCTGGACAGGGACCAAATTAGCTACCCACTCAGAGTATCTTAAAGGTACTATGATCTTGGTCTACAACAACTTCCTTACCTCCTTTTAAATGGAGGGGAGTAAGAGTGGATTTATTTGTCTGAGTTTCTATTTGCATGGCTTTATCCCACTCTTCAAAGGAACCTTATGCTGAATAATATTAGTATTAAATGATTTCAAATCATCATAAGACCAAGAAAATACATCTTTGTAAGTTTTGCATAGATCTAAATACCTCTGTCTGTATTGCAAGGGGATTCCTTTGGAAAACCTGATCATCTAGGGTTCCTCCTCTGATCCGAGGTTTCAGTCTTCTATTTGCTCATCTTTCTCTAGGGCCATTTGTTTGGATGCTATGTCATCTTTATTAAAAAGTATTTCTAGTGGAAGAAGTCCACGAGTGATGGTGTTCCCTTTTAGTTGCATTTTTTTTTCCTAGCCACTGTGTCTTTCCATGAAGTGGATTATTGTTTTGCTTCTTCTTATTCTTGATCGATGATGGAGTGGGTGAACTCCCCAACGACTGCTATGAATATTTTCACCTGCTTGTCATCTTTGAATACCTGCTAGTGTTTGACATTATCAGGTATTGAAGGCCTGTGTCTGACTTCTATCTCATATCTGAGGAGTGGATTCTGTGGGGGCTTGAAAGTGCTTGCATCTACCACAAGAGAGTTAGCCATCCTATTTTCTTCCCTGGGAAGAAACTAGATGTTAAAGGCTAGGAAGAAATTATCGATTAAGTCCCACTCTTCATTTCGGTACGTCCTCAGCCTGGGGTGTTTGGCTTGGCATTGGTCTGAGATCTACCTTACGACTAGCTCAGAGTCTCCATAGACCGATAGGCATTCAATGTTCATATTTCTTGCCATTTGTAACCCAAGGAGTAGTGCCTCATACTCTGCCACATTGTTGGTAGCCTCAAAATATAGTTTGAAAGACATGGGTACTAGGCCACCCTCCGGAGACACCAATAATATTCCAGCTCCATTTCCATCTTTTGAGTTTTCTCCATCGAATTATAATTTCCATATTTTATTTTCATTTACTCGTAATTGCTTTGAATGTCCTATTAGGTGTACTAATGTTTCCTCTCGAAAAGCTTCCTCCTCTTCTAGGAGTAGAAAGGAGATGTCGCTATCCTTCCCATGCACTACGGAGTTTTCTGAGCCTTTAGTTGGGGTCATGGTTTTCACAAACCTGGATTCTTTGTACAACCTCCTTTGCTCACCTCCAAAGTGGGAATGGTGGAATAAGTAAAATCTAGCTTGATAGATCCACCCACCTTGGAACCCGAAGATCTAGATAAGAGAATTCCAGAACAAAGAGGTATACCAGCCACCACTATATCCATTAGCACACTTTTCACCGGGATCTAAGCCAGGCTTACCACTAGATCCTTTATCATGCCTAAGCATTTGACTCTCTTGGAGTCAAAAGAGTACATGTCCTTGCATGGTTTGGTGATCTCCAAACCCAGCTATTCCATCACTAATAATGGCATGAGGTTATGTGAGGCCCTGGAATCCACCATGAAATTATGTAACAAAAGGTCATGGATCACCAAAGTCACATTGAAAGGTGCAGTAGAAGGGTCCAACTCTTCCACATGAAGCCTGAAAACAACCATGGGCCTCTCCTCTTGGAGGTTCAAACTATCCTGGGTTGGTGCTGAGCTGACGAGATGCATGAATTGAGAGATTTGGGCTTTGTAATTAGGATGCTTTAGAAGCTTAGTCAGAGGAACAAGAATTTTTACCTTTTCTAGCTCCTTTTGGATATTGAATGTGGGTTGGGACTTTTCTATATCTCATGGCTTTCTTCTTTCTCCCTTCCTGCTAGCAGTTTTGGGCAGAATAGGAGGCTCCTTTTCTGTGTGCCCTTTAGGAACATTTCTCTCCTTATTTGCAAAGACTCCTGTCTTGGGTGGGTCAAGATGGAGATTACCTTTCCCTTTGTATGGTGTGGGAGGAGAATCTTGGGGAGCACTTCCTTCTTGTTTCTCTCATTCTCTTGACCTCTCTTTGAAGATCTTAGATTAAACTTATGTTGGGGTTGTGTTTGCATGAACTCTACAAACTATTTTCAATAATAATCCATATCTTCCTCATCTACTCTTGTTTCTGTATGATGATTGACTTCCTGGTGAGCCATATTCTCATATTCTTCTTCAACAAAAGCATAATATATATTTCCCTGCATCTCTTGTGTATCAGACCATTGTTCGTTAGGGCCATCTTCTAAGTATAAGGGATAAGGGATTTGATCAAGATGTTCCTTTCTTTCCCTTGGAAGTAGTTGCAGTGAAGGCCTTCTATATTGCGGGTTATAGCCCTGGTTGTTGACTTGAGCATTCTGTCTAGTGAGTTTCTTGTTCTCAATTTTAAGATTTACAATCTTTTGTGATAAACTCCTAAAGAGTTTCTCCAAATAATCCCACTTTGGGTTTGATGATTCTCTATATTGACCAGAAGAGTATGCCTCTTCTTTCCCTATTTTGGGTTTAGTAGGTTCTTACCTTATCCTTGACTTCCCTGCCGAGGCGAGATTTTCTTCTACTTCAAGGGCATTGATTTGAAGTTGGTCTAGAGTGAGAGACTTCCTTTCTCTCAACGTAAAACCAATGTCGGACTCAAAGATCCCAATAAAACCACACGAGATACAGCTGGAGGAGGCTTTATGTCGACTGGAAGGTTATTGTACTTCTTATTGAATATTTTGATAAATTCTAAAGTATCCTCCTTCGGTCATTTTCTTATGGCATTAAAATCAGTGAGGAGGTACTCATGATTCCTCTTTTCTCCCCATTTCTGGGTGAAAGCATTGCCAACTCCTCCTAGGTAGTGGTGGAGGCATTTGGTAGGACTTTGAACCACTTTCTAGCTTCTCCATCAAGACTTTGTACAAAAAGTCTTATGACCACATCCAGTTGTTCCACATTTAGGTTCCCAGCAAAGGCATAGAAGGTTTCTATGTGTCTCTATGTTGTGTTGTTATCCTCCCCATTGAATCTAGGTAGAATATTTAGGTAATATTGGGAAATGACACTTAAGGGATGAGGTAGATCAAGAGGTGCATACTTATTTAGTAAAAATCTTGGAAGAGCCATCTAGATTAGTGAAGGGGTATTAAGATTTGCTTGAGGAACTGGGGTTAAGACGACAGTGTTTGGAGGGGAAGGAGGGTATGTCAGGACCTTAGGAGTAACACCTGTATAGTGAGCAGCAGCAGGATGAGAACTAGATGAGGGAACTTCAAAGGTTGGTGAGATGGTAGCACAGTCAGAGGGAGTTTTATCTTTCCATATTTTCTTGGAAATTAAATTTTATGGGTCAGATACGAATGGGGCTTTCCATTGAGATGTATCTGAGTATGAGGCCTTTTAAAATCCAGAATTATGAATGATAATGAGGGGGGTATGGAGTCGCCAAGGTGATGTGAATGCAATCAGAACAAACTTTTCTCACCTACACAAAGAGTGTTCAATTTGTCGTATCCCAGGGGAAAATTCCTTCAATTTCCCCGGCAATGGCGCCAAAATATGTTGTAGATCCCAGAGATAGCCTTAGATTGCTTACATGACTAGTGCCTAGGAAAATCTAAATTGGTGTGTCTCAAATGATTTACAGGAAACTAGAGACATCACTTATGTTTTATAAATACATATATATGTATAGGAAACAGGTTGGCTCATTTATCCAAAGAAATAAAACATGAATTTATGGTACTTCCTCACAAGTTTAGATCTCAGAAATATACAGGAAAATAATGGAGGTCGAATAATTCAAGGGCTTACAGCTTAAGAAGATTTTGCAGAGTAGATGAGAGAGGACAAAGAGAGGGAGCAACTCATCACACTGAGCATAAGGCTTCAAGAGTTCTACACTTAACACATAGAACTTGAGGCATTAAGGATTTCTATACTTATATGAGTTACAAGTAGAAATAACGGATCAAGGAGGGGCTGGATGCTATGATTCATGTGTTGCAGATTTAAATATATGATTTCAATAGTTCACACAAGTATATGCATCAACAGTATGAGACAAGTGAATCTGTGATATAATTACAGGCACTTGCATTCACATATCAATACAAATAAATCTATGAGGAAGATTGAAACACTTCTAGCAGCTATAATTTGCATGAATACAAAGAGGAAAGATGAACATAAAATGAGATTTAACAGAAGGAACACATACTGTAATACTTGAAGGGGTAATCACCACCATATCCTTGATATTCTAAAAAAGATATGAGTTACAAAGAAAAATAGTCTGAAAATGGCATGTAGTCTTTTCTATAGAAATTATGAACCTTTTCTAAGTCTTTCCTTCCACTATTTATCTGGAGAGGGGAGAAAGAAAATTAATTAAAGTAAAATATCTCTGGCCTAGTCTCAGCTATCAGGTCGACTAGCTGTCTCAGTCAGAGATGGCTATGTGGTCCAAAACATTACATAATTAAAAGACTCATTGAAAGGAAGGCATGTTACAGCACAAAAATAAGTAAATAATTAGATATAAAAGTAAATGAAAAGGTCTTTGTGCCCATCCTGTGATAGCCTCTACCTCAGTCTGTAATTTTCTCATGGTATGGCCTCCTGTGCTGCTCAATTGACCCCATCATTTCTGCCTTTACTACTCGGATGCCTTCTTTTGTGAAGTATGGGTTGGGTCAGCTATAAGTTCTTGTATTTGCGGTCTTTTTTTGTGTGGAGGGATGGGGCTCCATGGTAAGCCATTAATCCTCCTGAGTCCTGTGTACTGCTCCAAAGTTGCACCATGCTCTATTTAAGTCTTTATCTATTGGCCCATCTGCCCATTAAAACTCTGCTAGACACTATTGGAACTTTGAAAAACCTAGTGTCATGTATTATGATGTACCTGGGAGTCGTTCGAACGTGTGAATTTAACACAAGAATAACACGAAACAAGTTTGTTGTGACTTCCCTTTAAGCTCCCCTTTGGTGTAGTGCCCTTATCTCTATTTTATTCATATAACCACAAGCTGGGACCAGGGGCTTAACCTTTCAGGTGCTAAGGCCTTCATACCTGTGTTTGGGGGCATATTTCCTTTGTAACACAAAATCTCGCATATGGGCACTTTACTGTGCTTTACCTTAAGCTTTGTCCCTAGACAACTACGATCGCCAATCTATGGGATCGAGCCCACCTAGGACATCAAAATCACATTGCAGGAGAGGGGGCCTTTTCCCTTTTTCCATAGTGTGGGCCAATAGTCCAGACGTGAAATCCTCCTCAGGTAGAACCACTAAAACATATTGCATCCCTGAGGGTTTCCATCATATCGCAATCACAGCCTAGGAAGGAGTATCCATGAGGGAAAGAACTTACACTTTGTGCAATCACCAATATGTGGGTGACGTCAGCATTGCCACATGAGTGGTGACATGTGTCACCCGAAAATGGTCCCATAGGACCCCTGTAAACGTTGAAACTGAGGGAAATGTGTCATCTGCCATGTCAGCATCTATACTACCGCGTTTCCTTCATATTACCACATCATTTATGATGTTAGCTGCCCTGTCAGCTCTGAGGACCAATCATATGCCACCACATGGCCCCCTGTAGGAGAGCGAAAAAGACCTACCCGACCCTCTTTCCACAGGCATCTCCTTTGTTAATGAATTTCGGCCTTCCCCAACGATTTTGCACTAAATCGCAAGATCGCAACCCCACAAGGTTTTTGGGGAGATAACCCCTCTATTCCTTCAATCGCCGATAATGCGGGATTTCCATCATCGATATGCCATACCACCAAACCACCATGTGGAGGAGAGAGAAATGGCCGACCCATCTCTTTCTTTGCGTGCATTTCCTTTGTAAACTGAAATCGGCCCCTCCCCCATTATTAATACTGTCGGTGCATTCCCCCCCACAATTCCTTAAGAATGGCCCATTGATTTTACAGGGGCCATACAGGAGTACGAGACTATAGGATACAGGATTGTAGGGTTACCAATATGCTTAACTTGTTATGCCCAGGGTCCTCTGATAAACTCTTTTCCTTAATTTCAGGGCAAGAGAACTCTTGATCTTCAACAAGTCATATCTTTTGATCCAGGAATCCATTTTTGGACTTGTATATATCATGGGAAAGCTCGTTCTGGGCACTATGTAATGGAGTGGAACTAACTTGGCACTTAGAGCTTTTGTGGCCTAGGAAAGTGGCTCCAAACTTCCCTATTTTTGGGCAACCTTGACCAATTGAAACCCGCAATGCAGTGAGTGACAACACATCAACGACTCAATAACTTATGAAATCATGAACAAGAGCCATTACTAGAGCACATCATACAACCATACATATAACTAACATATAACCAGTAATAGAAACCATGGAAAATCAACCATAAGATCACATGATAACCAGTACATGTGCTCATAAATCTCAATAGTAAAAATAACTTATAATGACATATGAAAAAGAGAACTAAGTCAAGGACTTCCATGTACCACCTGACCATCTCCATGATACATTCCAAGCATGAATAAGGGATCTCTTGTGATAAACCAATACATAATCAAATAGGGAATCTAGAAGTTAAACCATCTCCACCCTCAAGCTACCATGATCTCACCTAAACTGGTCCCAAGATCACAAAACCAAAACAAGCTTAGATCGCTTAGAATTCCTTCACCATACCAAGAGTAATTTTCCTATCTCCACTCACCTATCTATATCTTCCCAAACAAAACCATCTCCAACCCTAGAACTTGGGATTTTCTTGAGACCACCTCAACTGGATCCAAAACCTGTTGGAAATCCAAATCTCAACCAAGAATGAATCCCATCACATCATGGCTATCTAGGAAATGGTAAGACAAGAATGAAACCACTGTCAATCTAGGAAAAACCCATGCCAATGAATAATCAAATGAATGTACCATGAATTCACCTCCCAAAAAGGAAATTACACGTGCAACTTGTTGTGTGCAAAATATTCTTGTTAAAGCTGTTGATCCAACTTTCTCCCTGTGCTCCCTTTCTTCCCTTTGGCTTCCCTTTGCTTTCATTTGCTTGTCCTTTGCTTTCCTTTCCTTTCCTTTTCTTTCATTTTCCTTTTTCTTTCCTTTTCCTTCATTTTCTCACTAGTTTCCCTTGCATGTGTATTTGTGTCTCTTCATATTCCTTTTCTCCTATTTTCCTTTATTTCCTTTATTAAATGCCAATTATTGCCTCTTTTCCTTTGCCAATGCCTTTGCCAATTTCCATATCCATTAATAAACCACAAGTGCTTCCCACTGTAATTTTTTCCCACCATTCAGCTTGGAATACATGTTGGTCTTATTTTATTTTCATGGAAAATCAACCTGGGGCTATTACACATTTTGAGTTCCATATTGTTTGAATCATGAAATGATTCAAACATAAGCAAAGTCATAAATATTGTGATTAAGAGGGACAAACCACCTAGATATGAGGTGTATGATCACTATTTGAGCAAACACATACCACAAGTTGAGCTATATTGAGGTTCTGACTCAATCTATAATGAACTAATTAATAATATATTTGTTTCTTTATTATTGAAAAGCTAAGAGAGTTTATGAGAGACACTTGTTGACGTGGGAGGATACTAACGAAAACTTCCCCATGCCCACACCTATCTAATTTAAAGTTTTCCGTGATGGTGGAGTTATGCCAAAGGATCCATGATTTCATTAGTTCTAAGAGACAAAAAAAATTGCATTTTTTATTGGTTGCTATAAATTATACATCAAATAAAATAGGAGAGAGAATCAACGAATTATAGAGTATCTATTGGAGGTTACTTCCACATAGTCTACACACAGAGATCAAAATTTACTTTAGAGATGTACATAGTCATGATTTGAAGCTATAGAGCAATAGACTTGAGAGCTAATATGCTTGACTTAAAAGTTTTATTTAAACTCTACTAGTGTTCTAAGTGAGGCCACACATAATCCTTTGAGTCCACACACAATGCCCTATTCACCTCAAATTATGTATGTCTCCAAACAAACTCACTATAATGAAATCCTCAAAGATTGAAAGTGAAAACAATTCTAAAATAACTATGAGTGAACAAAATCTCCAACCACAAACCTGTTGGAAAATAAAAATAAAATTCAAAATACAATATTCAAATCCATTGGTTCAAAGGTCATTTTTTTGTGTGTAAACCTATTTTTGTAGAGTGGGGGGATCCATAGGTCCAGAAGGCTGTATCTATGGATATGATACCATATGTAATGGCAAAAAATACAAGAACAAATCTATACATAATAATTCATAACATGAATTGATAAAATAAATATTTATTAATACCAATTTTATAATTGACATGAGTAGTTAGTAGTAGAAGCATATTTGCGAGATGAGAAACCAACTTACTAAGAATTTCAAGGGTCATTTCACCTTCATAATCCTAATAACCACAACCAATTTGTGGGTGGAAACTCTCCACCCAACCATATGATGAGATGCACCATATATTTTGTAGCTGACTACCCCCAATCCTTCAATCAACTACTACGTGAACTTTCCTTAGCCTTGTTCTTAATTGCCCCAAGAAAAATAAATGATATGTTTTTCTCCTTCTCCTTCCTTATAAAGAATACATCCAAAATAGAGAACCCAATCCCTAGGATCCACTTTCCATTATGTAATTGTGCCTCTATCACACTTTTTCTTTTCCCACAAAACCATCTTATTTTGTGTTTTCTCGTTTATTCAATAAGTAGCTATATTATTATAACTATTACCATTCTACTTTATTTATTATATCTTTTCTTCTTTATTAATATTAGTAGTAGTAGTAGTATGTTTTGAGGAAAAAAATTAGTAAGGTATCCAAATAAAAAAGAATATTGGATAACCATCTTATCTAGGGACATAAGAATATCTAAGTATTTAAAATGTAACACAACTAGAAGAGAAAATTGGATGTTGGGTGGCCATATTGTGCACATCAAATAATAGAAAAAATATTAAAATTCAATGAAAGTACATTATAAGCCTTCACATAATTCACCACAGTAATGCTCACCAAGTAAATTAATAACCATGGTGACACTATTGCATAACAAACCACCAAACAAGCCAAACTATATATTTTGAAGAGTTTAAAGGAAAAATACCGAACCTTGGAAATCGAAAACAATAGATACAATACCAAACTTAACTAACTTATCTATGATAGGCACACAACCCACCACTATATACAACCCAAAAACCAAATTCCATATCCAGAACACCCAAAAATGTAAACAAAATGTCAAATGTCACCAAGCCCCTATAGTAGAATATAGAAGACAAAGAATGTCTTACCACATCATGGTACACAAATCCCAATATAATACCTTGGCATGAGTGGAACCAACGAAGAGGACCCCATGTTGAAGAAAACATAAAAGCATGCAATCTTGTCATTAAATGTAGTTTAAAGTGCCAAGAAACATCACCAATGGATTTAAAGTGGGCCATGGATAAATGTCACAAAATGTTTAGTGTATTTTCCTACCCCATAAACATGTTGCCAAAGTGAATAAAATCTTGTAGTAGAATAGACCTTTCCCTTTAGTGCTCATATAGTTAAAAAAAATAATTAGATCATGTATAATAGGGAGGAACATCACAACAAAGTCACTAAATTTCCCTATTATGATCGCACATAAGAACCTTGGCACTCATGTCCACCATAACCCAACTATAAACAGAGCACAACAAAAGGAGGAAAATCCGAAACAATGCACCAAGATCTCCACTAACAACTAGCTACTAACTGAAATTATAAAAGCTCTTATAGACAAACATTCAAAATACCCAATTACAACAATGTTTTGAAAATAATATTGGATCTAGTCAAATGATGAGTTCTCATCATTGTTCACATAAGAAATAAAACACACAAAACCTCCTCCATCACATTGTATTTTTCCAAGACCAAAGAACAAATCTAAAACACCTAAAACCACACATAAAAGCTAAATTCCCACTGGGACACCAAAAACAATATGGGGTGATTCCCATTGGGACACCAAAAACAATATGCCACCCCAAAATCCAAAACCATAAAAAGAAAGCTAGAATAACCACCACCATAATTAAACTACTTTGAGACCACTACAATATGACAATGAAATTTCCCCTCTAGGAAACCAAGTCATCCCACCACTATGTCCTTGAATGAAAATCGCCACATAAGATGTCAACATTGGTAGAGTTAACCAACACAGATATAAAAAAAAAATGTCTAAACCATAGTAGGAAAATCTAAGAAACTCACCATGACAACCCCATGAGAGACACCTCTATCAAACAAATTAAGAGTAAAAATTTGTTTGTAGGATGAAATGAAGGGAGAATGTTGACCACAAGAACACAAAAAACTATTGCAACATAAACCAACAGTCGCAGATATGCTCAACCTACATTCCCAACATAAAGATCTCCAATTTTGGCAAAACACAGAGACAAAACCATTAAAAATATATATGGATTTTAGGCATATGTGGTTTATTTCTTTTGAGTTAAGTCTCGAAGCATCCATAGTAATAAAAATATAACATTAATCGTCAAATGCACCCACCATCACAAAACCACAATTCACATCTCCACCATCATAAACTAATGTTTTGAATCTGATGGATTGAATGGATTACCAAAAAGGACATAAAAAACCAACACAACATAAACTAGAAACCATAATCATCCTTTTCCTACACTCCCAACACAAACAGATCCACTACACACAGAACTCAAAGAAAAATCCACTACATATAACATAAATCTCAAGTACAAGGAACTAAATTGCTCCAAACCATGAGAATATGGTGACAAAACTTCTCCTCCATAAACCCATGCGAACCCTAATGGCAGATGTTAGAGTAGGCAAAACCAACTAAGAACACCCCACATCACTAAACAATATATATGTTCCCAAACACATTGCTAAGTGTACTTGAAAGCATCAAGACATGTTGAAAAAGTACGTAAAGAAAATTAGAACCTCAACTTTCGCAAACCTGTAGTTAAAACAAAATCCTAGCCATCTTTGATAAGGAGAAACATTGTCACAAGGTCACTATATTTATATGCCACACATGAACATAATTATAAAATATGGCTTTCAATTTCATGTCAGTGTTGTCCCATGTAGTGAGAAGAGACTTGATAAAGTGGCCAACTAGGTGAAGTATAACATAGTATAAACGTGCTACAAACTCAACCATTTATGGTCACATTTTTGCAATCATTTTCGTGCAAAATCTAGTTACAAAATATTAGAATCATAGTTTTCAATCATTTAGATTGCACAATTTGGGGTTATGAGGGTTTTTGACGTCATTGAATGCATTTTTGCAATTAAAAATGCAAATAGAATAATGTAAAATTGTAATTCTAACCATTCTTCTATAGTTGGGTTTTGGTGAGATTGCTAGAAAAAAGTGTTGAATAGTAGAACGTTTAAATTCATTCAATGATCATAGTCTAAGTATTCTATAATTTGACTCTTTTTCCAACATATTGTTTTGGTTAAACTTACCTAAAAATCCGCTAGAATGTGTTGGAATTGTATATTTTAGTTGTTGAGTTTATATAATCTGAGTGCCCAAGGGGATTTTAGAATGGTGAATCTATTTATAGATTCAAGAATGCAATTTAGACAACATGAAATTATGATATGACCAAAAATTGTATCAGTAGATTCCAATGAAAAAGGATAAAAATATAAAAGGTTTAAACTTCACCTATTAAATGAAGTATATATCCAAAAGTCCTCACATTCATAGAACAAAACAATTTTATCATTTGGATTTTGAAATATTATCCATATAAATTTTAATAAATTTATCAAATATAAAATTTCAAATAAGATTTCCTGAGGATGAACCGTACTTGTTGGTTCGAAATGCTTTGACAAATGAATTACGATGTGATTTTCACCGAAAACTCTTCTCTATAAACTCTATATGGATCACAGACGCCTAAATTCAACCATTTACAACTTTCTTTTAACTTGCAATGTCACAATCAATATGGTAATTTAAACCTGCTTTACATCCTAAACAATTTTATCTTTTAAATACAAATTGTTCCCCTATATCGATTTAATGCTCCTTGCTATCAATAAGCTTATCTTCCCCACAATTGATTAAGTGCTCCTTGCTATCAATAAACTTATCTTTGCTTGATTTTTTGCTTTTGTGATCTATAATGATTTTGATAATGTCTAGAAATCAGCCTACATTATTAGAATGAGGTCGATATTTCAAAGCAATTAAACTTATTTTTATTACTAAGATTATTTTGAGTAAAAATCATTTTTCTATCTTGCAATCGTGTAAATAGCCCATTAATAAAAATCTTTGTATGATTGGTGTGAGAACACTTCAAATTAATCTTTGATAGATATTTTATCATTATCATACCTAGCTATTGCTTCAAAATTGTCTCATGTTCATGGTAATGTTTTAACTCTACTCTCATTCTATTAATCCATTAAAAATTCATTGTAGTTTCAATCTGCCGATTAAGGAAACGAATGCAGTTGCAAAAATCCTTCACGTCTAAGGAAAATTGATAGGAAATATAGATTGAGAATGGGTTAATCATGATCTAGAAACCATGATTTACAGGTTTACCTTTTTTTCAAAGTTATAATAAAATCAAGATTTCGAACAAAACTATGATTTATTGATTTAAAAATTCTTTATACGTTTTAGGATATAACAAAACTATGATTTATCGATTTATAAATTCTTCCTAATTTTATGAAATCATGATTATCGAATTGCAAAATACAGCAGTGTTTAAAAATTAATATGTATTTCCCACTTCAAAATATATATTAATTCAAAATGGAGCACTGGTCAAAGCACAATAATGATTTTGAAAAACCATGACATATCTTCCACTCATATCTTACGCTATATCTTCCCCCACTCATCACGCCAATTTTCCACGGAATTTGATTCCACCCGTTCCACCCATTTTATTAACTTTCCCATCTGGATTTGACCCACGAATTATATTATTAACACAACATTTATAGATATTAGAGACTTGGTAATATAATGCTTCTTCCCAGGGGTTTACCTCCCCTCATTTAAAAAGTTGTTCTTAATTTTATGAATCATGATATCGTCGAATTGCAAAATGGAGGCTTATTTAGAAATTAATATTTTCCACTTCTTTATAATTTAAGTTGGAATGGAGACACCCAAAAACTTCGGGATGCAAAATTCATCCTACTTTTTAAGATTTAATAATTGTCGATAAGGGCGACGCCAGTTGGAGAGAGAGAAAACAGCGTTTTTGGCATCGGGCAATTACAGAGAAGTTAGCATATTGACTTGACTGGTGTGGAAAACAGGGGCCGAGAAATTGGCACCGAGCGTATTGACTCGACTTGTGCATGGTAGAGGGGCCAAGAATTTGGCACTGAGCGTACTGACTTGACTTGTGCGTGGCAGAGGGGCCAAGAAATTGGCTCTGAGCGTATTGACTTGACTTGTGAGTGGCAAAGGGCCCAAGAAATTGGCTATGAGCATATTGACTTGACTTGTGCGTGGGAAAGGGGCTAAGAATCGACTTGAGTGGGGCAAAGGGACTAAGAATCCAGGGGGCTTCTCGGTAATGGAAAATGGCACCGAGCGTATTGACTCGACTTGTGTGTGGCAGAGGGGCCAAGAAATTGGCTCTGAGCGTATTGACTTGACTCTGAGCGTAGGGGCTAAGAATCGACTTGAATGGGGCAAAGGGGCTAAGAATCGAGGGGGGTTTCTTGGTGATGGAAAATCACAGTAGTCAGAGAGACTAATGTCGTTCCAAGCCTGAACTGTCACTATTGAATTGATTTTACCGAACGAAGAAATGAGAAATATGCGCAGCGGTCCGAAGAAATCGGCGAAAAATGTGAAAGAAAATCGCAGTATTCAAAGAATCTGGCGTCGCCCTTATTGACTTGACCAGCGAAGTTGCAATTTTGTCAAAACAAAAAAAAGATTGAATAATAAAATTTCGACAGCGGTCAGAAAAATCGACTTCAGTGGGCAGAGGAGCGAAGAAATCGGCGAAACATGTGAAAGAAAATCGCAGTATTCAAAGAATCTGGCGTCGCCCTTTTTATGAATCATGATATTGTCGAATTGCAAAATGGAGCTGTGTTTAAAAATTAATATATATTTTCCACTTCCTTTCTATATATTTTCCACTTCCTTTTAATCCTCCGTGTTTAAGATTGGTTGGGATGGACACACCCAAAAACATCGGGATGCACTCGTCAAAGCAAAATAATGATTTTGAAAATCCATGAATTACTTTCCACTCAATACCTGAAATTATATCTTCCACGCCAATTTTCCACGGAATTTGATTCCACGCGTTCCACCCATTTGCCACGCAATCAAATCCCGAAATCACCTCTGTGTTCACCCACTCATCACGCCAACTAATTTCTACGACTCTTTGCAATTGCTATAAAAGGGATATGTAGATGTAGTGAATTCATAGGCAAAGCATTGGACAAAGAGAGAGAGCGCCATGGATAAAGCCATGATTGTCTGCTTTTTAATAGTGTTGGCAGCGTTGGACAATGCGGCTGCCACAACGTTCAATTCATTAAGGGAGCCCCATCATCATCATTTTGTTTCAAAAGAACGCACCCTCACATCAATGGAGGATAAAAGGGACGTGGAGGCGCTTCTATCGTTCAAGAAGGCCATCACATCGGATCCAGAAGGATCGCTGTCCAACTGGACAGCTGAGAATTCGGCGAAGGTATGCTCGTGGTATGGCGTTTCCTGCATAGACGGCGCTAACAGAGTCACTGAACTAAGGCTTTATTCACTAAGTCTCGAAGGTACTCTCTCGCCAACGCTGGGCAACCTTTCCTTCTTATCGAGTTTGGATTTGTCATCCAACAACTTGAGTGGAAGAATTCCAGGAGAATTGGGCTCGTTGCAGAAATTAGAGACTTTGTATTTGTATTCCAACAATTTGAGTGGAAGAATTCCAGGAGAATTGGGCTCACTGCAGAACTTGACTCGTTTGTATTTGTCATCCAACAACTTGAGTGGAAGAATTCCAGGAGAATTGGGCTCACTGCAGAACTTGACTCGTTTGTATTTGTCATCCAACAACTTGAGTGGAAGAATTCCAGGAGAATTGGGCTCACTGCAGAACTTGACTCGTTTGTATTTGTCATCCAACAACTTGAGTGGAAGAATTCCAGGAGAATTGGGCTCACTACAGAATTTAACGTGGTTGGATTTGTCATCTAACAACTTGAGTGGAAGAATTCCAGGAGAATTGGGCTCGCTGCAGAACTTACAGACTTTGTATCTGTGATCCAACAACTTGAGTGGAAGAATTCCAGGAGAATTGGGCTCGCTGCAGAACTTAACTAGATTGTATTTGTCATCCAACAACTTCAGTGGAAGAATTCCAGGAGAGTTGGGCTCGCTGCAGAACTTACAGACTTTGGATTTGTCATCCAACAACTTGAGTGGAAGAATTCTAGGAGAATTGGGCTCGCTGCAGAACTTAACTGGTTTGTATTTGTCATCCAACAACTTCAGTGGAAGAATTCCAGGAGAATTGGGCTCGCTGCAGAACTTACAGACTTTGGATTTGTCATCCAACAACTTGAGTGGAAGAATTCCCGCATCTCTAGGGAATTGTACAACCCTGATAGAGTTGTTGTTGTTCAACAACAAGCTTAGTGGAACAATCCCTGAGAGTCTTGGCAAATGTGTCTATCTATACACATTAGATTTATCCAAAAACTTGTTGAATGGAAATATTCCCGCATCTTTACAGAATTGTACACAGTTAAATCGTGTCAAGCTGTTCCAGAACAAACTTAGTGGATCCCTAGACATAGTGTTTCCAATTTCCTTGGAGGTTTTCTCTGCTCATTCTAACAGTTTTTCTGGGAATCTTCCATCATCTTTAGCTAATTGCACCCAACTTATAGCACTAGATTTAAGGAGAAATAAATTGATAGGCCAACTTCCTAAACAGTATGCATCTTTACAATCATTACAAGTTTTAAGTTTGGGTTATAATAACCTTCAGGGTGCTATTTCTGATTGGATCACAAATCTTCCTAACTTACAGGTGTTGGATTTATCCAATAATAATTTTACAGGGAGAATCCCTTTTAATTTAGGGAGACTATTAGGATTTCAAATACCTTCTAATCTCACTGGTAGTATATACACTGATGTCCAAGTTAACATTAAAGGTTATGAGTATTCTCTAACATATGTGTTGCTCACAAATACCATTTTGGATTTGTCTAGCAATAATTTTATTGGAGAAATTCCCTCAAGCATGGCAAATTTGAGTACCTTGTGGTTGTTGAATCTATCTAGAAATCACTTGGAAGGAAAAATTCTTGCATCTCTAAGTGAGATATCTACTCTAGAGCAATTAGACTTGTCTAAAAATAATTTGAGCGGAGAGATTCCTCAAGAACTCTCTAAATTAACTAAGTTGGCATACCTGGATGTATCATTTAACAGATTGTGTGGGCGAATCCCTGAAGGAACGCAGATGGACACTTTCAGTGTGGCTTCATTTCAAAGGAACAAGTGCCTATGTGGGTATCCTTTACAAGCATGCAATAAAGGAGATGGAGTCTCTCCAAATGTCAGTGATGATCAAGGATGGTTGAGTCGTGTGGATGAACATATCTCATTAATTGCATTAGGGATAGGGGTAGGACTTGGCTTTGGTGGAGTTGTAACAATAATAATTATGTGGGATAAAGCATGGCATTGGATGGTACCTCCAAAAATAAAACCATTTTATGGAGTGTATCGATTCCCTAAATGACTTATCTTTTATCCAACCATAATACTATTTTGATCAAATATGTGCTGGAAATTAAAATAATATATAATATTTTGATGAATAAAATACCAGTGGTTATTATGTTATCTATTTATGTTTTCCATCTCCACTTAATTATGATTTTTTTCACATTTTTTTAGTTTTTTACTTCCTAGTTTACATGTATATTTTAAGTATTTTGAAAAGTGTACACAATGAAGTGACATATGGTTCTTATGTTTGAGATTTTTCATACATTTAGAAACCAACATTCTTGGTTGAGAATCTTTGTGAAAAAATAACATTTTTTTTCCTTTATGCTTTTCCTCTCCTTCCAAATGCTTTTCATATGTTATTTGATCAAGCCATTTTTAATTTATTTTATAAATTATGGTTACTTATGAATTGAAATTAACGATTTAAGTCTACAAAGGCATTCATACTTTACCCCCCTTTGGTTTTGAACCTACAACCTCTTAAGAGGAAACACATGCTCTTAACCATTAGGCCCACTCAAGCTGTATAATTGTTGGACACCTCACAATTGTTAATTTAATATATATTTTTTGCATATAAATTTAATTATTATTAATCAATTATTAAATCAATAAAAATATGATATATAATTCATGGAACCAATCAATTTAAAAAGAATTCATGTTGATGCTTGTGGGCTTTGTGATAATGGAAACAATAATATCATTGGACATTCCAACTGTTGTAACATTTAATTTCTCGAGGAGATCAATATATTCTTCGTCTTATTATATTTCACAAGGAATATGATCATCTCTATGACCCCACACCTAGTGGAAGTACTTCACTTTAACCCTACAATTTCGTTTGGATGCAATGCACTTTGGAGGATTTCATGTGTCAATTGACATCATGTAGAAATAAAAGGAACATGGAGGAAAAAAATTTATTTGAAAAAGGTTATTACATTAAATCCACGAGGATTTTGTACAACTAGACAATTGAGAACTCAAAGAAGCTATAATCATGGAAGATTGTTTCGTGCAACACACACACTAAAAGTCTTTGTAATAATCCTTTATGGATTACATTTAGAAGGTAGTATCTCTCCATCTCTTGGTAGCCTCTCCTTATTGTGAACTTTCAGCTTTGAGAAAAATGTTTGATAGGAAGAATTCCACCATAATTTGGAAAGTGCTCCAAACACTTTATCTCAATAGGGTCTATACTACAAAATATTTTGTAATTGTACACACATCTAACCAATCATTCTTTCAAAAAATATTAAAGAAAAACTAGAACAAGATAATTGGGCCATCTAGTCAAGTTAGAATATCTCTCCTTATTCATTATTCTTATGAGTTGAAGTATTGAAATTCTTTTAGAAAATGCATCTCTATAAGTAATGGACATTTATTTTAACAATCTTGTTGGTCATGTCCTTTCAAATCTACGGAATTACACTTAGTCATCAAGTATTGATTTTTCCATAAACAATTAAAGTGGAATATTTCTAGTGGAATTGGACTTTTTATATAACTTTAGACTTGTTTACCTATATTCAAAAACATGGTGGGCTAAAATTCCTCTATCTCTAGGAAACTACTAAATGATAGTATCCTTAAAGCCAATACAAAATTAGGCAAGTTGACCCTTCTAATCTTTTATTCATACATGTTAACCAACAACATACTTGAGGTAATTCACATTTTAATCAAGCTTGAAAGTATGTGTCTTCAAACCAACAATATTAAGGGTATCAACAAATGTGTGTGTGTATGCCTATTAAGTTTGTTCATGGACGAGTTGAATGAAAATATATCCATGTCTTTTAAGACCAAAATATTGAGTTATTAAATTTCTATCATTATATTAATTCTTTACATATTAGTCACTAATAAAAATTGAGCCAATTTCCAATGGCCTTTTGTTGTTATTTCCATGAAATTTTGTTGCTATAAGGACAAAATGAGGTTTTGCTAAACATGAAACATGTTATAGTTTCATTATTGGAGTTTTCCAAACTTGTCGTAATTCCGATGTCTATCATACTTCAGTAAACCAATGAAAGGGAGATCTTATGGTGTTGCATGATCGACGATAGGGTTGGTCAGTCTACTGTCGAAAGCATACATTTTTCAATGAAACATGTCATCAGAATACCAATGGATGTAGGAGTCTTGTGGTGTCGCATGATGGATGATAATGATGGTTGGTCGATTTCCAAAGGCATAAATACTTCAATGAAACGGGTCCTCAGAATATTGAGAGAAGTTGGAGCCACTCTACCAACATCACTGACCATAGGAGTACAAATAATGATGGAACAATTAGCGTCGATAGATCGATGACAACCGATTTTTTGCAACGAATTTGTTATGTCATTGACACTTTTTGTCATGTAACTGGATCACAAAAACAAAAGAAAAGATAGATCAACGACTTGAAAATAAGCCTCTTTGAGGGGGAAACCTTCTTTTACATCATATAAATGAATGATTCTTGGATTATTCAAATGACAATACCTCCTTGGTATATATAGGAGTCTAAGGGGTCAAAATGTGATGAGGGCCTTGTTGACGATGTTGGATCCACCAACATTCAGGGGATCTCCCTAATATGAAGTCCCAATTAGACCTCACACTGTTTGGTGTAGGAGTCCCATATGGATTACAACATGGTTGCTCATGGAGTGGGTGTTAATGATATACCTTGGCTGCAAATACGCATAGAATGATGTATGGTGACTTTGGTGAGAACAAGTGTGTGACCCTGCAAAGAGTCAAGTGCGATGCATGAAGGTTCTAACACACGAAGGGAAAATGAGTGAGCCCATTAGAAGCCTATAATAATACACAACTTAAAATAGACACATGAGCATAAAGACATTACAAGCTAATATGCAAAATAGCTCACAAGTTAATAGTAATGAAATAATACAACAACACACATTCAACAAGATTCATACCAATGCAAATGAAACAGTTCATATGCATAAGCCTAAGTTAAATAGCATACATTGCAAATACAACAAGAATAGTCCTACTATATTCACAACAGATGCACGAAAATGTGCAGCCTCTGAGCTTTTATTAAAGTGAAAGTTCCAATCACACATATACCATTGACGGACCACTTGCCTCAATAGTGGAACGTGAAGTGAAGATCACCTACTCCTCCAAAGAAATATACTCCCTCTATGCTACAGAGAAGCCAAGGCTCTCACAAAACTCCCAAGCTCCTAATTCTAAGCGTAAGCCTAGCCAAGAGCTTGGCTCCCCAAAAGCCCTTTACATGAGTTATGAGGATGTATTTATAACAAAAGGGGTGACTCTTCGACTTCCCTCGTGACTCTTCAACTTCTTTACAAATGACTATTCAATTACATTACATCATGACTCTTCATATTCTGCAATTGACACTTGGAATTTCACTTACAAATTATTTACAAAAGAATATTACTATACACTCATACCCGTATAAGACAAAATAGGGTAGAGCCAACTAGACAACCTAACAAGAAAAACTATTATCATGGTTGAGTTTGGCGAAATTCTAGCACAAAAAATTCCACTTGATGTTTTTTAGTCATGTATCTGTGCCAATCATGGTATTGTGCCATGACATCCCAAAACTGTGTGATGATGTCTGGCTAGAAGCAGACTTTAGCCTCCATGGAATATAGGTACAATGATTTGGAACTATTTTGAACTTCCTTCTAGAGCAAGAGCAACAATGTTCTCACTTAGACAAGGCCACCAATGTAGTTCTACATGTTCTGTCTGTTCACCTCCAAATATTTCTTGGTGGAAATATGTCTAAGTTGCTCCAAGTATTCTTCAATCTCCTGCCTGACCTGGTTCCTGGGTTTGGCTTTAGTGAGTGAGCCAACTTATGGGATCCTGTCTAAGTTCACCAAGAAATCCAGACTGTTGTATAACCGTAAATACAAGGCCTGAATGCTACCAATGAACTAGGCAAGATGTTTTCTGTTCTGGATCAACATTGGTACTCTTGATTTCTCCAGCTCTACTTGTCTCTTTGTTTTCCTTCCCAAGTCAAGAAATGCCCCTTTGTATCACATTGACTATTCATGGATGACAATGATGGAAGCTTGTATATTCCTAATAGTTTTGAAAAATTATTTACATTTCTGTTGCAATCCATGCAAGTGGAAAGCTACCATATGCATAGTAACAAGATCCTCATAGAGGTTCCACATGGTCTCTCCAAGTGTGGATAATTTAGCAAGCATCACTGCCTTCATTTCCTCTAGATGGAACTATGCAGAAGCTACGTTCTGAGCTGCTACGTGAAACTGTTCTATCTCTTGCCTAACAACCCACAACTTTTTTTGCAATTGCTTATTCTTGACCACCAAATACTTAGGATTGACTTAGCTACACCCGCGAAGGCCAATTTGGCTATGACAATTTCATCGAGATTCTTTCTGGTGTCTGCCACTATCACCTTTTCTCTAATGAATTCATGTGATACGACGTCATCCGGAAAATACTTCTTATAAGCATGTACAATATTCTTCTGAAGTCCATTGTACGATAGATTGTACGTGTCCATAACCAAATTGTCATCGAGAGGAGAAACTTCCTCTTCCTCGTTTGGAGCTAACTCTATTGTTGGCGGTGGCAGAGATTGAACGGTGACCTATTGTGTACTTGGCTTCATGTTGACATCTTGATTTGATGGCTCTAGTCCCTCTTCCATATCTATAATATCTATCAACTCTTAAATCTGCTGAGCAAGATCCTTGTCATGAATCTTTCAGCTCTCCTCCTCTGTTGGTGGTCAGTTTTATTCCTTCTCTTCAGCTTGTTTCTGCATTGTTTCTTATGTTATTGCACTTTGCCTCTCTTCTTCTTCCTGCTTCTTCTTCTCTTCTTGTTCTTTCTTTTGTCATTCAATAAGGCCATCACATTGGATCTAGGAGGATGGTTGTCCAACTGGACAACTGGGAATGCAATGAAGGTATGCTCGTGGAATGGTGTTTCTTGCCAGAACAACACTAATAGAGTTATTTCCCTATTACTTCCTTGGCGTTACTTCGAGGGTACTCTTTCACCAACTCTTGGCAACCTTTCCTTATTGCATACATTGGATCTTTCATATAATCTTTTCAGTGGAATAATTCCGCCCAAGTTTGGGTAGGTTAAAGCGCTGGAAATGCTTAATATCAACGCAATCGTCTCAACGGTACTCTATCTCCATCTCTTGGTATCCTCTCCTTACTGCAAACTTTGGATATTGCAGAAAATGATTTGACTAGGACCATACCAATGGAATTGGGTCATCTAGTCAAGTTGAAATATCTCGATTTATCCTAGAATTCTCTCACTAGAAGTATCACAACTTCCATGAGAAATTTCACATCCCTACAAGAATTGGTCATTACGAGAAAAAGTTGATTGGTCACATCCCTCCAGCTCTAGGCAGTTGTACACAACTATTATATCTTTCCTTTTATTCCAACTCCTTGAGCGGAATAAATTCGGTGGAATTCAGCTTGCTGCAGAACCTAGAGGACCTATCTCTAGGTGGCAACCACTTGATTGGAATAATTGCAGTGGAATTGGGCTCAATGCAAAACTTACAACAACTGGATCTACATTCGAACAACTTGAGTGGAAGAATTCCAAGAGAATTTGGCTTGTTTTAGAACTTAGAGAGGTTGGATTTGTCATCCAACAACTTAAGTGGAAGAATTCCAAGAGAATTGGGCTTGCTGCAAAAATTAGAGAGTTTGCATTTGTCATCCAACAATTTGAGTGAAAGAATTCCAGAAGAATTGGGATCCTTGCAAAATTTAGGGACATTACATTTTTTATCCAACAACTTGAGTGGAAGAATTCCATGAGAATTGGGCTCACTGTAGAACTTATAGAGGTTGGATTTGTCATCTAACAACTTGAATGGAATAATTCTAGGAGAATCGGGCTCGTTGTAGAAATTAGAGAGTTTGGATTTGTCATCCAACAACTCAAGTGGAAGAATTAAAGTAGAATTGGGCTCGTTACAGAACTTATTGAACCTACATATTTCATCCAACAACTTGACTGGAAGGATTCTCGCGTCTCTAGGGAATTGCATAATGATGTCGGATTTGTTATTGTTCGACATCAAGCTTAGTGGAAAATTCCCTGAGAATATTGGAAAATGTGTCTATATATCAATGTTAGATTTATCCAAAAACTTTTTGAATGGAAAGATTCCCACATCTTTACAGAACTGTAGATGGTTAAGTCGTGTCATGATGTATGAGAACAAATTTAGCGGACCCCTAAACATAGTCTTTCCAATTTTCTTGCAGGTTTTCTCTGCTCATTCCAATAGTTTTTACGGGAATCTTTCATCATCTTTCACCAATTGCACCAAACTTCTAGCACTATATTTAAGGGAAAATAAATTGATAGACCAACTTCCTAAACATTATGCATCTTTTCAATCATTATGAGTTTTAAGTGTTGGTTATAATAACCTTCAGGGTGGTATTTATAATAACCAATCATTCTTTCAAAAAAATTCAACAAAGACTAGACTAAGATAATTGTGCCATCTAGTCAAGTTAGAATATATCTCCTTATTCATTAGTCTTATGAATTGAAGTATTGAACTTCTTTGAGAAAATGCACCTCTCTCTAAGTATTAGACATTTATTTTAACAATCTTGTTGTTCATGTCCTTCAAACTCTAGGAAATTACACTTAGTCATCAAGTATTGATTTTTCTATAAAAATTAAAGTGGAATATTTCTAGTTCAATTTGACTTTCTATAGAACTTAGAATCCTTTATCAATATTCGAAAACATGTTAGGCTAAAATTCCTCTATCTCTAAGAAACTACTCGTCTCCTTTTTACAATTTCTTGCTTCAAACATGCTAATTGATAGTATCCTTAGAGGCAATACAAAATTAGGCAAGTTGACCCTTCTAATTTTTTATTCAAACATGTTAACAAGAGACATACTTGAGGTAGATGTCATTTTAATCAAGCTTGAAAGTCTTTATCTTCATACCAATAATCTTAAGGGTATCAACAAATGTGTGTGTCTACAACTATTAAGTGTGTTCATGGACAAGTTGCATGCAAATATATCTATTTCTTGTTAATATTAGAATATTGAGTTATTGCATTTCTATTATTGTACTAATGTTTTCCTTATTAGTCACTAATAAAAATTGAGCTAATTTTCAATGGCCTTTTGTTTCTACTGCCACGAAGTTTTGTCATTATAAGGACAAAAGGAGGTTTTGACTAAAAATGAAACCTTGTATAGTTGTATTATTAGAGTTTTCTAAATTTGTCATAATTTTGATGTCTACCAACTGTTGGTAAACCGAAATAAGGGCATTCTTCTACTGCTTCATGATCGACGACAGGGGTGGTCGATCTACTCCCAAAATCATACATGTTTCAATGAAACATTTCATCAGAAGATCAATGGATATAGGAGTCTTGTGGTGTCTCATGATGGATTATAACGACGGTTAGTCAGTTGCCAAAATCATACATATTTCGACGAAATGGGTCCTCAGAATATTGAAAGAAGTTGGAGTCATTCTATCAACATCACTAAGTATAAGAATTCAACAAATGATGGAACAATTAGCATTAATAGATCGACTACAACTAATTTTTTGCAACAAATTTGTTATGTCATCGACAATTTTTGTTATGTAACCAAATCACAAAAATAGAAGAAAAGATGTATCAACAACTTGAAAATAAGCCTCTTTGAGGGGGGGGGGAATATCATTTTACATCACATAAATGAACAATTCTTAGATTATTCAAATGAAAAGGTCTCCTTGGTAAATATAGGAGTCTAACGGGTCAAAATATAATTAGGGCCTACATAACAGTAATAATGTAAAGGCACAAAAATAACGATAGTGGGCTTATGTGGGGCACATCAATAACAATATGGGGGCTACACTATTATTATAGGTACCTAACATGCCCCTCTCCTTCAAAAAGGTGTTGTCCTCAACGCTTGGGTAGTTTTGGATGATTCTGAATAAAATATTCATCCTCCCATGTGAAGTCTTCAATAGTAAGTTCTTCCATGTAATGAGATACTTTAAAATTGATCTGTTTCGTAGCTATTTGTTGGGCATGGAATCCCCCCACAGCCTGTTTTGGGGCTCAAAGCCCAAGTTTTTAGTAATATTGTTGTAAAGACTCTGCAAATTGCGGGCGTGGAGCACGAATTGTATGTTAGGGTCATAGGGCTGTCCGCCCTAAGTTTTGAATGTAAAGTCGGCCTACCCATGGTCCGGGGACCATGGGATTGTATAAATAGAGTGAGGCTCAAGTTGTAAAGTAGTTAAGTAGTCAAGGAATGAATGGAGTCTGATAGATAACGAAGCATAGAGCAAGAGTAAAAGTTCCTTGGGCAGTAGTAGTAGAAAAAGGGTCTACAGCTGAGTGCACAGAGGCCTAGTAGAATCCGCAACTGAGTGTGTGGACCCCTAAAGCTGAGTGCGTAGGGTAGGGTTGAGTTTGTAACAGAAGGAAGAAAATAATAAAGAGAAGTTTTGTTACCAATTTTGTGTATTTTTCTGTGTCATTACATGTTTGATATTACTTGCAATTATATTGTTTATTTACTGCACACACTTATATGAATTGTGAATATTGTTAAGTATAAATTAAAGAGTACAAATAAGCTTTGGTAATCACATAATATCAGGCTGCGAATAAGGAATTGGGTAATAACATTGTTCGGGCCCCAAGTAGGGCTACGCGATGGAAACATCTCAGGCTACAAGGTATGGGTGAGTGCGTGTATCGATGTGCATGCTAGGTCAAACTGTGGACCACTGAAAATCATCAGACATCTCCAGGGTGTGGTAACCTGGTTCTAGCACGCTCCCATACTACTTCGGGTGAGACCTCAGTTTGTGCTTTGTGGATTGTTGTCAAAAGGGCTAGTAGTACTGGGATTTGTTTGGCTCAATCACCTCTGAACCTAGGTCAGGCCCCACTAAGCCAACAAATGGTTCTGTTGCTGGGACCATTTGGGAAAATTTGCCGCCAAGAAAGCATTGATGGCCCAGAATTCGGGGGAATAGTCAAATTTGAATTCAAAAGGTGCTATAAAACTCAAAGGGCTAGCCACCGGACAACACTTGGTCATTTTATAATTGAGCAGTTGAGCAGAGCACAGAGTGTTGAGAGCCGAGTGATAATAGAGCCCCTGAGTTCACGAAAGGTAGAATTCAGTGTAGATATGATGACGGCCACTAAGGATGGGTTGGGAATTGAAGAAGGAACCACCAGCGAGGCCGCGCAGACCCCCATGGTATCGGATGTTCCCAAGGGCGCTTGGTTGGTGACATAAATCCCCAAATCACCACAGACGTCGCGGCCGAAGAAGGATAAACCGGCAGTGGGTCTAGTATGCATGTCCCCGAGGAATCTGTGGCACAACAAATTATCAATGGAAGAAAAGGGGAAGGCAGTTACTATTGAAACAAATGAGGAAGAGGAAGATTTACAGGCCCTGATCACCACCGTAGAAGAAGAGGAAGACGTGGAGGAGGATATCCAACCATTGCACTCTATAGCAAAACTTCCTGCATATGTCCCTCCATGGAAAGGGAAAACCAAAGTATCAAAGGATCTGGATGCAACGAAGAGTTCACTCCAGATCGTACTCCTCCCTGATGGCATTGTATTTGAGGACTCGCACCTAGGCCCCATCTGCACCATGAAATTTGAAGACAGGGACCTCATGGACAACGAGAAGTTGTCGCACCTAGAGACGACAAATCTGATGAAGAAGAATATTGAGGGGGCGACGATAACATTATATCCGCGAAAATGGCTACGCAATGTGGAAATGATCAGGTTGGTGCACTTGTTATGGATACAACATTTCCACCGCACACCCATAACCATTTTCGTCATCAGGCAGCTACTCTGCCTGGTGCATGATGGGTACCTATGGTTGGAGGAGCCTATTCCCATCATGGCAGACCTCATCCACCGTATTTCTTGGCTCCCCTGTAAGGGAAAGGACCTCGTGACTATAGCAAAAAAAAGTAGCGATTTGGCTCTCGCAGAAGCCATGAAGGCAAAGTATAAGCTGGAGAAAAAGAAGAGGGGCTACACCATCTCCAGCATCAAGTACAAAGGGGTGCACGTAGCCACACAAATCTTGGCCAGTAAAGTGATGGGAAAATGTTGCGTCGATGAGGTACTAGCACTGGTGGTCGCGTTGGCCAAGCAGTGCACGGAGGGGGTCCAGTTCAACTGGGCCAGATTCCTCTGTGAGAAATTTTTGCTAAATTGTCGCGAAGCCCAGGAGCATGGTAAGAACTTCCACCAGGCGTGGTTGCTCTTATCCATATTGTTGGTAGCCGGAGAACTATCGAAGGATAGTCAGTTCGTGAACATTGATCGAGAATTACCAGAGGCCGCAAAGTACACTTTGCTCTAGGCCACCAAGGACGCGAAACAGATTCGCAACACCAATATTTTCTGGGAGCTCATGGAGGCGAGCATCCGAATGTGGATCAACAAGAGGCCACGCTTGTCACCTACAATGCACAATAGTCTGCAGAGTTTTGTAGACTTCAAGGAGGACATGCACAACATTTACATCAGGGCGCAAAAGGATCCAGCGTAGTAGTGGACATGGCTACCATTTGTAGCCACTGACAACGCAATCTTCACTATATTGGAGACATGGCCTCTCGAATGGCATGTCCCAGATCTGGCAGAACTTGAGAAGGAAACGACATAGAAGAAAAAGGACGATGCTAAGTTGTGCGTCACCCAATTAGTAGAGAGGAGGAACGAAAATTTTTTAGTTGAGGTAAGTGCAGTGCATGAAGCGGCACAAAAAGCTGCGGAGTAAAACAAGGTCGCAGAAACAACAGCAACAATGTAGATAGCAGAGGTAGCAATGGTACAGGAAGAGGAGGGCCAAGCAACATCCTAAGGGCAAGATGCAAAGGACACAGAAATAGCAGAAGGGAGCATGGATCCAGGGACTGTGTCCACACAATTCAAACGGCCATGCATCATAGACAGATCGAGCCCAAGGAAGAAGGTCAAGGCCTCGAAGCTGGCCATTGACTTGCTCACCTTAACCAAAGGTGATCTCCATGACATCGGCGAAATGGTTTGTGATGTCACAAGTGAAGCACCAGACTATGTTGGGGGCCCTCAGGGCACAGTTGCAAGAGTTACAGGTGTGGCTCCGTGAGGAAGGTACCTTTTCCACGCACGTCGCAGTAGGCACTTCAGCAGCAGAGCAGATGTTGCGCACGAGGATGGCCAACACAATAGTGTTTCCAGAGGGAGCATTAGTATCATCAGATGCGATGGATCAGTTGTCGGTCAGCATGATGAAAGGCCTTGGCCTTAATCTAGCTTCCCTTCCCCAACAAACACTATATTTGTTACAGTATGGAATAACAGTAGAGTTGCGTCCTAGGAAGAACCGTGCGATCCAAGTTCTTAGTGAATAGAAGATCAATATGGAGTAGCTCAGCTTGCAGGGCGACGAGTTGGTGTCATATAATCAATGGTTGGTGCAGATGGTAGATGACGCTTGCGGACACATCCCAAAGCTGGCTATCGTAGTAGATCTATTGGTAGAAGTGCAGATCCATAGTTTGGCAAGTGGAGTCTACGACGCGAGAGAAGAGACAACAAAGGTTCAGCTGGAGCTGAACCTTCAGATTGTGAGTTGTGGTTGAAGGTGCAGCCTTCCACTCCCCCAGAGATCAGAGAACAGTGCGCCAGTGCTATTACAGCAGGGTTGGAAGATATTGGAGGTGCAGTGTGCGACTATACAAATATGTTGGAATAGGCACTGGAGGTCCTCACGACTTTGCAGGAGGATCTCAATACCCAGTGGATGGAGACAGAGGCATGCGAACTACAACATCAGTACGACAACATTAGGGGGATTGCAAAGATATTAGTCCTCACTCAACGACTTGTAAGTATGCAGCAAGCCAAGGCGTTAAAGGAGCAGGTGGACGCGATGCGCCATAAGGAAGCAGTTCTCAAGTGTGTGTCTAGCCATGGATTGATGAAGCCTTCACAATCACAGTAGATATTGAAGGAAAGCTCATGCATATTCAGGGGATGCATGCACAGATGCAACGTAGCATGCCAGAAACAGAGGCCTCATAAGAGAGAATGTAGTAGGTTCAGCAAGCAGCAGCTTAGTGTGTTGAAAACATCAAGATATTTAGGATTAGTTGGAGGGACTCCGCGCCGACAGAGTGACTCGAGGTTGGGTCACGATGTTCGTGCTGGGGGCTTGTTGGGCATGGAATCCCCCCCACAACTTGTTTTGTGGCCCAAAGCCCAAGTTTTGATTAATATTGTTATAAAGACTCCACGAATTTTGGGCGCGGAGCGTGAATTGTATGTTAGAGTCATAAGGTTGTCTACCCTAAGTTTTGAATGTAAAGTCAACCTACCCATCATCCGGGGACCATAGGATTGTATAAATAGAGTGAGGCTCTAAGTTGTAAAGTAGTTAAGTAGTCAAGGAATGAATGGAATCTGATAGATAGCGAAGTATAGAGGAAGAGTAAAAGTGTCTTGGGTCGTAGTAGTAGAAAAAGGCTTTGCAGCTCAGTGCATAAAGGCCTAGTAGAGTCCACATCTGAGTGCGCAGACCCCTGTAGTTGAATGTGTAGGGTAGAGTTGAGTCTGTAACAAAAGGAAGAAAATAATAAAGAGAATATCTGCTACCAATTATGTGCATTTGTTCTGCGTCATTAGATGTTTGATATTACTTGCAATTATACTGTTTATTTGTGCACACCTATATGAATTGTGAATATGGTTAAGTATAACTGAAAGAGTACAAATAAGCTCAGGGAATCACATAATATCAGGCTGCGAGCAAGGACTTGGGTAATAACATTGTTCGGACCCCGAGTAGGGCTGCGCAATGGAAACATCTCAGGCTGTGAGGTATAGGTAAGTGCACATAGTGACGTGCGCGCTGGGTTGAACCGTGGACCATTGAAAATCATCAAACATCTCCAAGGTGCAAAAACCTGGTTCTAGCACCGTCTCATACTACCTTAGGTGAGATCTTAGTCCACGCTCCACAGACTATTGCTAAAAGGGCCAGTAGTACTAGGATTTGTTTGGCTCAATCACCTCTGAACCTAGGTCAGGCCCCACTAAGCTAACATTGTTGGATTCTTGTTTCTATGATTTATTTAGGCTCCAATATTATTTTAACTTCTTCATCAAGTTCTAGCAACATTGTTTGAACTGGGAGCTTATCATTGATAACTTTCTTTAAGCATGAAACATGGAAAACTAGGTGTACTCACCAAGGTGTAGGCAACTCCAATTTGTATGACATAGTATCAATATTTTGCAACACCTTGTAAGGGCCATAGTACTTGGGTGATGATCTATTATCCTTTTTAGCTTGCTTGACAAACATTTGTTTATATGGTTGTAGTCATAAAAATACCAAATCTCCCACATCAAAACTTATTTCTCTATGACGATGATCCACCTTTTGGTTCATTTGATTTTGTTTCAGAATCAAGTTATCATTTAAGAGTCGGAGACCTTGTTGTTGATGCTTGATGTTATATTCCACTACTCGAACCTTATAATTGTCTCTTAAACACAATGTGATGGAAGGTGTATGATATCCATAAAGCACCATAAATGGGGTCATTTTTACTACAGTATGGAAGGAAGTGTTATTCCACCATTCTTTGAGGGGTATCAGCTTGATCCATTGTGTTTTTTATCATATATAATGAAATGAAGATATCCCTCCAAACATTTTCTCACTATCTCAATTTTCCCATCAGATTGAGGATGAAAAGATGAGCTATGAGCTAGTACCAAGACAAGAAAATAATTGTCCAAAAATTTCCAAGGAAAATGGTATCTCTATCACTTACAATAATCTTTTGCTTTCCATGTAGCTTTTGAATTGTTTCCACAAATGTAATAGCAACTGTACTAGCTTTGAAAGGATGGGGCATTGCACAAAAAGGTGCATGCTTGATAAGTCTATCAACTACCACCATGATGACACTCTTTGCTTTAGAATTGGGTAAACGTATGATAAAAGCAATTGAGACCTCTTTCCAATGTTGAATTGGAATGGTTGGTGGTTGTAAAAGACCTAAGGTATTAATTATATCAACTTTATTTTGTTGCAAAACCAAGAATTCCACCAGAAAAGTTTGAATATCATATTTAATTCCATCCCAAAAAAATTACTTCTTGACCCTATGGTAAGTTTTAAAAAATATTGAATGCCCTCCTAGAGGAGAGGTGTGTAATTCCAAAGGAACCTTTTGTTTAAGTTGGGAGTTCTCACATAGATATAAGAAAACTTTGTACCAAAGTGAATCAATTTTCCAAATAAATGAATTAGATGCACTGGGATCTTGGTACAACTTTTGAATGAGTGTCTATACTTCTTCATCATTCTTCCATTCATCCCTTGCTTATGTTATCCAAACAAGTTGGATAATAGAAATGGAACAAAGAAATGCTTCCAAATCCTCATTACTTCTTGAAAGTGCATATGCAACAACATTTTTCTACCCTTTTTTGTAGATGGTCTCAAATTCATAACCCAACATCTTTGTGACCCATTTTTGCAACTCTTCTGAAGATATATTTGTTCCAAGAAGTATTTGTAGGAATTTACAGGGTAAGTTCCTCAGACAGAACACAAAAAGGACACCGCTCACAAACAGATCACAGATCAATACACCAGTATTTTGACGTGGTTAAAACCCTCAAAGAGGGAAACAGTCCACGGCTTGTGCCAACGTGGCTACTACAGGAAATTTATTAATAAAAGAATACATAAGCTTCTCTCATGCACGGTGAACCTACAAATGACCCTCCATGCACTTTAAATAGAATTCATGGACCAATCGGGTGGGTGTCAAGCCACGGATCAAGTGTCGGTAATACTGAGGAGAGAATGAACTGTCGGATCACTACATATCGTGACCGTCAGATTGTAAGTTACAAAATGTACATAGTAAAGAAACACACTTTACCTAACTCTATACTAGACCAAGTTATACTTAACTATTTCCTATGTGTCGGAATATCCTAACATCCCCCCTTAAGAACAACTTGGGATAGGATTGAACGATTTACAAATATGGCACAATAGGAGAAGGAAGGAGGCACTAGAGCCTATCCCCCCTTAGTGACAACTTCCTGAACTCCAACCATAAATTGAAGTTTACTAAACTTCACCTATGTGAGAGCCTTTGTAAAGATGTCTGCAACTTGATCATCTGTTGAACAATATTGCACTTCAAGAACATGGTCATGAATGAGCTTTTTGATGAAGTGCATGTGTAGTTCAATGTGTTTGCTTCGCTGATGTTGAACTGGATCTTTGCATAGTTGAATGGCACATTGATTATCACACCAAAGTGTAGTTAGATGCTGCTGCTGAAAGCGAAACTCTGATAGGATCTGACGAAGCCACAAGGCTTCCTTACTAGCTTCTACGACACCACGATATTTTGCTTCTGCTGAAGAAAGAGAAATGGCACCTTGTTTCTTGCAAGCCCATGTAATAGGTCTTGAACCAAGAGTGAACACATAACCGACAGTAGACTTCCGATCATCAGGGTCACCAGTGCAATCAAAATCAGTGAAACCAACCAATATAGGAGATGCTTCAGCACTGTAATGAATTCCAAACTGAATTGTACCTCGAACATAACAAAGTATTCTTTTAGCTGCTTTCCAATGACTTTCACGTGGCTTTTGCATAAACCGAGCAACAAGGCCAACAACAAAGGAAAGGTCAGGACAAGTATGGGTTAGATACAAAAGTTTTCCTACAAGTTGACGGCATAAGGTAGACTTCAGGGGAAGTACAAGTGACTGAAAGTTTGACTCCACACTGAAAGGGAGAAGGCGCTGGCTTACAGTCTTCCATGTGAAAATGGCGTAGAAGATCACATGCATACTTGGATTGGGAAAGGGAAATACCTTCCTTGGATTGCAAGACTTGAAGACCGAGAAAATAATGTAAGTGTCCTAAGTCTGTCATTTCAAACTTCTTTTTAAGGCTGGACTTCACATGGTTGATAAGGTTGGGATCACTACAGTGAGGATAAGATCATCAACATAAAGAACAAGAATGATAAGAGACTTGCCCACTTTCTTGGTGTAGACAGTATTGTCAGAATGACACCTAGAAAAGCCAGATTCTAAAAGAAAGCTATCCATTTTGGCATACCAAGCCCGAGGAGCTTGCTTGAGACCATAAAGGGATTTCTTAAGCTGACATACAAGACTAGAGTCTGTTTGTATAAAGCCAATAGGTTGTTCCATATAGATTTCTTCATGCAAGTCCCCATGCAAGAAGGCGGATTTAACATCCATCTGATGGACTTCCCATTTAAAGGAGGTAGAAAGGGAAAGAACAAGGCGGACAGAGTTAATTTTGGAAACAGGGGAGAAGGTTTCAGTATAGTCAATGCCTTCAACTTGTGAAAAACCCTTAGCAACAAGTCGAGCTTTATGTTTATCAACTTTCCCATCTGGTCCATACTTGGTTCTGTAAACCCATTTGCATCTAACAAGTTTTCGTCCGTTTGGTAGAGGAACAAGATCCCATGTATCATTTGCCAACATGCAAAGGTGTCAGGATCATAATTCGCTGAGACTTGAGCCAGCAAAGAAGAGGCTCTTTCGAACTGAGAACGTGTACGGCGCTGATCTGTAGGATCACCGGCAAGATCACCTACTGCATCCCGAGTAGCATGGACCCATTTTGGAAGTGGAGGAGTTGAAGGAGGATCTTGAGAAGGTGGGGGAGGATTGTCATCCTCGCTTCCATCATCTGAAGAAGAAATATGTTCAAAAGTAGAAGAGATAGAGAGAGGTGGCACATTCGCCGAACTAGGCTCGTAGGCCGATACATTTTCATCAAACTTTACATCTCTTCTAATGATAACATTTTTGGACTTAAATGGAATAAGTCTATATCCTTTGACATCTTCAGAATATCCAACAAAAATACATTTTTCACTCTTAGGTTCTAAAGCTTTATGTTTCTCATCTAGAATATGGGCCCATGCTTCACTTCCAAAAACACAAAAGTGACTCACATCTGGTTTAATTGAGCTCATGCTTCTTCTGGAGTGATATTCTTTAAAACCTTAGTAGGAGTGCGATTTATTATGTAATTTGCACAGTTAATTGCTTCTGCCCAATAATTAAGACTAAGTCCTTTAGATTGAAGCAAACAATTAGCCATTTCCTTTAAGGTATGATTCTTCCTTTCAGCTACACCATTTTGTTGTGGAGCATATGGAACAATATATTGCATTTGAATTCCATTATCAGTGCAAAAGTTGATGAATTTGTTGTTAACATATTCTCTGCCATTATCAGATCTTAGCTTAAGAATTTGATGTCCAGATTGTTTTTCAACAAAGGCCTTAAAGGCCAAGAACATGTTAAATACTTCACTCTTGAGTTTTAAGAAGTATACCCAAGTGCGTCTGGAGAAATCATCAATGAAAGTTAAGAAATACTTGTAGCCAAAGAAGGAAACAACTAGAAATGGACCACATAAATCACTATGCACAAGCTGTAAAGGGGTTGAGGCGTGCCAAGAGGCACGTTTTTCAAAACTGTCCCGTTGATGTTTTCCAAGTACACATCCGAAACAAACACCATCTTTGCAAGATACCATTGGAAGACCTGTCACCATATTTTCTTTACATAGATTCTGAAGGGAGCGATAGTTTAAGTGACCAAATTGCTCATGCCAAAGTTTGCTCACTTCATCATTATGAGCAACAAATACCGAGGGAAGATTTGATGACCCAAAGTTGTGAAACTTATACAACCTTGTGGAATTATCACAATGCCAGTGGCTAAAATTTGTCTAGGATCCTTTAGGTCCTTAATTACAACATCGTGAGGTGAAAATTCAACGATTTAACCTTCACCTGAATGAGTTATCTGATATACAGATAGAAGGTTGGAGGATAAGGTTGGAACACATAATACATCATTAAATTGACCATTGTCTATATGAATAGTTCCAATCCCTACAACACTAAGAGATCTATTATCACCAACATATATATTTTTGGTGTTACAATCATTTAAAGAAGAAAACATGGCTTTATTTTTAGCCATGTGATAAGAAGCTCCAGAATCAATGAGCCATTCATGAGAATGAGAGGAAGAAGAGACATTTAATGCATAGCCAGACCGAGATGCTTGACAACCACATGCAAAAAGTGTCATTCTTGAAGATGAATTTGAAGAGTGCTCCAAATGGATGTTATGCTTCTTCATTGCTGCTTCCAAGGCTTCCATCTTCTTAAAGCATTTAGATTCTAAGTGGCCATCTCGCAAAAGTTGCAATGTCTATCAGTCTTCTTCCCTTTGTTTTTAGTTGCCTTATCATTCTGGTGAAATGATTTTTCATTTTGAGGCTGAAATTGCTTAGGACCCTTGTTTGGTTTAGGACCATTCTTTTTAGGATATGACTTCTTAGGATTCTTTGAGTTTGGTTGCTGTTGGGTGGTTAACGCTTTCTTAGAAGAGTTTCCAAGATTAAGAATACCAAGGTGTAAGAGTTTTTCTTGTTCTCTTATTAAAGAATCATAAAAAGCATCAAAATAAGGGGGCTTGTAGTCATGTCCTTAAGAAATGAAGGCTTCTCTTGTAGAATGGAAGGTGGAAACAAACACAGAGTAGGCTGGTCCCAACTTAGTAAGAATGCAATAGATAAGTGCACTATCTTCTTTCTTAACCTTAACACCTTCCAAGAGAATTCTAATGGTCTTGAACTTGGACAAGAAATCTTCAATGCAAGAAATTATTGGGGTCTAATGTAAGAAACTCATTTTCAAGTTGATGGGCTCTAAGTTCATTTTTTATGCCAAAAACTTTAGTAATCTGCTTCATTGCTTCATCAGGAGCATCAAGTTCTGCAATATGGAATCTAAGATCAAGAGAGATAGACATCCCTATCAACCCACGTGCTTGATCTTGCCTATTTTCCCATTTGGTTGCTTTCTCTTCATATTTCGGCTTGGTTTCTTGGCCTGAGGCTATTCGGTAAAGACCTTTACTTCTAAGTAAATCCACAATG
>APFE030350222.1:40325-86236 GCA_000404065.3 Pinus taeda
TGATACCATGTAGGAATTTACAGGTAAGTTCCTCAGACAGAACACCAAAGGACACCGCTCACAAACAGATCACAGATCAATACACCAGTATTTTTGACGTGGTTAAAACCCTCAAAGAGGGAAACAGTCCACGGCCTGAGCCAACGCGGCCACTTCAGGCAATTTATTAATAAAAGAATGAAAATTTACATAAGCTTCTCTCGTGGATGGTTAACCTACAAATGACCCTCCATGCACTTTAAATAGAATTCATGGACCAATCAGGTGTCAAGCCACGGATCAAGTGTCGGTAATACGGAGGAGAGAATGAACCGTCATATCACTACATATTGTGACCGTCAGATTGTAAGTTACAAATGTACATAGTAAAGAAACACACTTTACCTAACTCTATACTAGATCAAGTTATACTTAACTATTCCTATGTGTCAGAATATCCTAACACAAGAGTCAGTAAGAAAATAAAATAAAGCATCATGAAGCTACCCTATTTGTTCCCCCAATTTCTCATTTGATGAGGAATGTTATTGGTAAAATGAAGTCATCTAAACCACACATAACTAGAAATAAATATTTCCCAATACAACACATACCCAAACATGAAATAAGAGAAACAATTGCCAAAATTAGAAGTGACGGAGGTGAGGGAAACAATTACTAGCTTCTTGTTGTTTCTATGGGCCTTCCCCAAGCTTGAACCTAAATAGAATGAGGACCAAAATACCACCCTATCAAATTTATTTGGGAAAAAAATCAACCCACAAATGGATGAAATAAATAGAATGTGCCTTCCTCCAGTAAAATACCAATTCTTTGTCCCCATGCCAGAGCTCTGAAGCATGAGATGGAGCAAGGATCATTGTGATAATAATGCATAGAAAACCAATTAAGCCACACTCCATTATAGTCCTATGTTGTATGATAATCATTGAATGCCTTTTTAATGCCTCCCTATGACGAGACAAGCTATCTAAGTGAGCAAATTTTCTTAAGGGATGAATAATTCTCTATAACTGTACTAAGGGTCAAATTATATTTGCAATGACTAGTGAATTCAGCATATAAGTCAGAGGATGATGGGACATGAAGTTCCCCATGCCTTTTGCATGTATTACTGAAACCTTTATGGGAGTATGTTGCTACATTCCCTAGCATGTAGTTTGGTGAGATAATGACAACCCACCTCCCACTCTTTCTTGAACCAAACTCCCCATCCAAAAAAAAAAATATAATAATATCTACCCTAATACTTAACCTTAAATTATATTTAAGAGTTTAGATTTTACTAAAATCTAGTTATGATGTGATATCTAATAAAACCTCTGGTAAATTTTACCTTAATCATTAACACTTACATTAAAGTCTATTTCAAAATGAAACATCCAAAAATCCATTTACATAACATTGTAAATTTATTTAACATTTTTCTTAGCCTTTTATCAATGAGATTAATGAAGGATAAACCTAAACTTCCGCAATATCTGAAAGTGAAAAATTAACAAGTGGAATTCCTAGCTAATGTTGTTTCAACTTAGTTTGTTAAATATTTAGTGAGAGACCAATTTTAGTGTATCAAATGAAAAATGATAAAAAAATAATTTATTTGTTTTAGCCCTTTGTTTCCCTATTCTAGGTTTAATGAGTTAACAAGTTATAAAAATTTCACAAATATTTAAAAAAACTATTTATTTTTTTCACATTTCTAAAAAGTTTTATGAGCTTTTGAAATTATTATTATATTTTTTTTTAAATACTTTTACAAGCTTTTGAAATTATTATTCGAATTTTCTAAATAAATACTTTTATGGGTTTTTGAAATTATTATTAGAATTTTCTATTTTCTCTTATAGCTATATCATGGTTTTATTCTTAATTATATGATGGTTTGAATAAAATCCAAAATTTTGAAAAATACAAAAACCCAAAATTCATTATATAGCTTCACTAAAATAATTTATGAGATCGCATATAAATTTACATAAATTTATATTGGTTTTAATGAGTCAGGCACTTATGAAAATCATTATTAAGAGAATTTTGAGGTATAAAATGGATTTCCTAAGGAAAAATTACAACTAAAATAAACTTTATAAGAACTAATATGATTCAAAATGATTATTTCAATCATGGATGATTCACTATTTTTTGGAAAAAAAAAATAAAATAATAAAACTAAACTTTTTGAATTCTTATTTTCAACTTATCTCCCTGAGGTTTTACTCAAATTTCAAGTGAGAGTACTTGTTGGATGCAAAATTTAATTCCTCATCCAAGGAGTACCCATGTTGCATACTTTCAATAGGCCCTGCTACACGAAAAATGAGAAACAACGTGATTGCAATCATGTTTTTCATGTATTTCTCATTTTTCATATAGTAGAGTCCATTGAAAGTATGCAACATGGGTACGCATTGGATGATGAATCAAATTTTACATCCAACTAGTGTTTCTGCTCAAAATTTGGGTATACCCATAGGGAGATAAGTTGAAAATACGAATTGAAAATATAGTTTTTTCTTCTTTCCCTCTAAAATTTAATAATGTAATCTAATATTATTTTATTATTTCCACTATTATTTTATAATTTCCTTAGAAGACCAGTTTTACACCTCAAAAATCCCTTAATGTACCGTTACTAATATTTCAAGAGACTATCTATTTTGTTCACATTTTCACAAAAATATTTTTATAAACTTATGTATACTCCAAATTATTCCATGATTGAATAAAATACAAAATAAAGCTAAAATTCACTACTTAAATTCATAGATTTAGAAACTACATATAAACCTAGATTCATAAATTACATATAAACTTACTTAAATCTATATAATTTTAATGATTTAACCCATTATGAAACATCATTAATATTACAAATATTTCAAGAGATTATCTTGACATCCTTGAAAGCTATTTCTATAAGCTTATTAAATTATTGTTAAAACTCTATCAACCCGGGATGATATGCTTTTAATTATTTCATAATTAGTATAAAATCCAAAATTTTATATAAGATACACAAACCTAAATTCACTTAAAATAAATCCACAAAAAACCCTATTAATTTGTCATTAATAATTATGCAAATTCTTTTGAAATATTAAGTTATTATTAATTTCTAATTAAAATGATTAAATGCATTGTAATTTGTAATTAATAATTATTCCAATTCTATTTGAAGTATTAATTTATTATTACTTTTTAATTAAAAATGACTAAATGCATTGAGTTGAAGTTTATGGGTTTACCTAGTTAGATAACTGTTTATAAAAATCATGATCATGTTATTTTTAAAGAAGATTCCCCTACTTTTAATGACTAGAGCACTTTCTAAGCAATGGTGGTGTTATTGTTACCGTGATTTCTTTGTTTTTTTGGTTTACAAAATAGGAGCAATTTATTATATTAAAATAAACTCTAGTGGTGTTGCATCATATAAATTGATGTTTTTTTGTTTTTTTGGTTTACAAAATAGGAGCAATTTATTATATTAAAATAAACTTTAGTGGTGTTGCATCATATAAATTGATGTTTATTGGGGTGTTTTGTTCTTTTCTTCTTATATATTCAGTTTTCTAGCTAGTTTTTAGATGATGTTTTTGAATTTTATAATTACTTTTGAATTTTTTTATATAGTCTTTTCTCTCTTTTTTAAAGCTTTTCTTGGATTCATTTGATTTTATTGATTTCTCATTTTCCTCAATTACTTTGGCTCAACTTCCTCATTCTTTTATTATGTTGTGAATATCAAGGATGGAGTATATAAGAATAACATTAACTTTCATTATTGGGATAGGGGAGGGATGAGTTGATCCAACTCTATTCTTTATTTCTTTTCTTCTTTCTTTCTTCTACTTGTGAATTTTTCTATAGTGTCTATCGAGAGGGAGGATCTTTTTATGGCTTATCTTCTCCATGTGAGGAAATAATTATTATAGAACAAGGTTCTTTTAAATTCAAAGTTGGAGGGGAAAAATTTAGGGGTCCTTTAATTATAAGGTAGTACTCATCCATAGCTCCATCTCATAATATGGGTTTCTCCTAAGATTTTTTGGTGCACCCTTCCTTTTTGTTCTAGGCATAGAGCAATACAATATGTTTGATTTTGAACCAAACCCTATATTGGAAGGTCATACTTGAGACATTTGTCTACGTGTAGTATTTTATAGTTATCTTGGATCTATGTCGAAAAGCTAAATCATTGAATCCCATATCCACATCGATGCCGATGTTTGTGTTGTGTGCCTCCATTACATTTCTAAATTAATAAAGTGGAATTTTCCAAAAGAATTCTTGATCTCCTTTACTGAGTAAAAGCCCCAAAACTATAAAGGAACACTGGGCATTCTTACTTAGGTCAAAGTGGATGAGAGTGAATTCTTGGATGGGTTGAATGTTGGCGTACAATACTTCATGCATAACATTTCTTTTCCCAATAATCATGGGTCAAATTTGAAGAAGAGATCTCTCTTTAACAAATATGAAGAACCATTTTTCACATGGGTGCATAAATGCTTCTTCCTTTTTCTTTTTTCTTTCCATGTTGTTCATATCTATCTATGTAGATCTAATAGTTTTGGTAAGAGACGATTAAATTCATAAATGATCACATTGTCCTATAATAAAATTGACTACCACATTACATCTTCTACCATTAAGATGATGGTGTTGGGGCTAGGGCTTCATTTTTTATTCTTACTTATTGGCCTATTTGAGTAGCTACCATCAAGGCACCCATCAAGTTTATTTTTAGGTGTGTGTATTTGAAATAAAGCCTTATATTTGTCATGAGAGGAGGCATAACACTATGGGTCGGTATAAGGGGGGATAAGTGATTTCCTGTTAATGACACTAGCTAGATTCATCTCTATTTGAGAGACGAGTTGGGAGGGGCTCATAGTCTAATAATCTATTGAAAGGCTATATAACCTTACATTGAATTAGAAGTAAATCACATTTTTCATTGGGTGCAAGTAGGATAATGATGTCTCCACTAAATGGATGGAGCACTTTGTGGTATGCTTAACGAGGAGGACCTGAAGGGCACAACAATGATGACTTCACTAGGGTAAAACCCTTGTCGCATGGAATGAAGCTTTAGTTTTACCCTTCATCCTCCTAAACCCAAATGGTTAGGATATTTCTTTTCTATTAACATTAAAATTAATATTTATTTATATAATTTTCATATTTAAAAATTACATATTAAATTCGAAAACCAAATTATAATAAAATTGATAATATTATTATAATTTTCAAAATAATTATAAATTAAGTTGATTATTTCCTAATGATTATTTTCACTTAAATATACATAAAAGACATAAAAATCATAAATAGATTAAATCATATTACAATATTAATGAAATCATAAATACATTGAAGTTTATTAATAATATTAACATTGAGAGAAATTTATATCATAAGAAAGGACTTTAAGGGATTTCTATGTAAAACCAATTAAACATTGTGATATGTCATGAGTTAATGCAACCATTTCCATTGTGTAATTGAATTATCAAAATTTTGGATTGGGTTATGATTAATCTTTTATTCTTTTTCACTTTGCTTTGAAGTTCATTGCATGCTATAGTTCCTCAAACTTCACTGTAATGATTTTGGGTCTAGTTAAGGTTACTCTAAGATGAATCCAAGTCATCTATAATCTAATCCATATAAAATAGCTCTAGGGGACAAAAATACTATTTTTTTCCATAATCAGGCCTCTAAAAGGAGATAGAATACTATTTGGGGTCTCATGGATGGGGAGGGAAAACATATTACGTATATGAAAGACCTACATAAGGAAGTTGTTTGATTCTTTTGACAACCAATACTAAGCAAGAGATGGTGTGGATATTGAAAACCAGTTAGGGTTCATTAATAGTTTCCACAAATGTTTTGTGCTGAGGAAAGTGAGGAAATAGGGAGACCTATCTCATATGAAGAATTTATAAAGTTTTAAAGTCATTGGCTAGGGAAAAGAGCCTCGGGCTAAATGGGTGGACTATAGAACTCCTCCTACACTTCATGGACATCATGGAACACGATCTTCTTGCTATGGCAAAGGAGTCCCAAATTCGATGCACGATTACATGCTCTTTAAATGTCATGTTTACCGCACTTATCCATAAAACTTGTAAATCTTCCACTTTATTTGGCTACATGCCTCTCACTCTGAAGTATTGCATATAAAATGATTCCCAAGACATTTCTACTCAAATAAAAACAACCCTATCAAAACTCATTTCGCTGGAACAATTTGGGTTTCTGGCTAATAGGAAAATGCAGGACATGGTGGCTATAACCCAAGAATGTTTACTTTCTATCAAATATAAGAAAAAAGAATAATTTATTATGAAAATTAATTTGATTAAAGACTACAAATGTGTAGATTGGGAACTTCTCAGGATGATATTACATAAGTTCATACTATCAGTGCACATTGTGGACTAGATAATGGCATGCATCACCTCAATAAATTTTGTTGTCATTATTAATGGGGTTCCATCTTGTTTTTCAAAGCCACTAGAGGTTTGAGAGAAGGTTTCTCTCTTTCCTCTCTCTTATTCCTGTAGGTTATTGATGGATTGAGTAGGAAGTTGTCCTAGTTTCGTTCTCATGGCTTAATCTTTGGATGCGAGATCATCAGAAAAATATACATTACTCATATCAATTTTGTGGATGATATACTTGTTTTAGGGGATATTTTAGTTAAGGAGTCAGAGATTTTATTTTAGGTTATTTCCTCCTTTGGAGAAGCATCACACCTTTATATGAACAAGGTGAAATTTGCTCTAATTGCTTAGATCCCTTCAAATTTATTGATAATGGAGATTGCAAAATATTTTAATGTTGAGACTATTGATATGGATAACAAGTTTAGGTATCTTGATTTTAATTTAAAACCAAACAAATATTGAATTAGCGATTGGGATTGGTTGATTGTCAAATTTAAGCAGCAGTTGTGGTCGCACAAATGGCTTTCAATAAGTGGTATAATGGTTCTAATACAATCGGTCCTACATGGTATCTCTATCTACTAGATGCATTTATACATGATACTAAAAGGTATCGTCAAAAGGATTAATGCATATATTTCAAAAATTTTATGGTCAAGAAAAAGTGAAGATAAAAAGATACATCTTGAGAGACTTGAAGAAATTTCTTCATGGGAGGAAGAAAAGGGATGGGTGATTAAAAACACAGAGAAATTTTGGTGGGAATTGCTAATAAAGAGTTTGTGGTGAGCTTTAAATGGTACATGTATATGACAAATGATCATTAGAAAAACATACCTAAGGAACAAGTCCTTAAAATCATGGATTGAGGAAGGGGATCAATGTCCTCCTTCAATTTCACATATCTAGAATTTAAGCATGTTGAAAATCAATCACTTGATGAGAGGGAATCTAAGTTTGGATATAGTCTTAGGCACAAAAGTGGGGATCGATTTATATCCCATAAAATGTTTCACCGGCAATCACACTTTGTTTGAGGAACTTATCAATCACATTCATGGTAAAGGGCTCTATTATTTATATCAGATATATCTTTCACAAGATGCATTGACTCCATCTTGGGTTTTCATAGGGGAGATTGGCATAACTAGAGTGTTGGCTAATGAATGGTATAAGTATATCCACGATTTACATATGGCGTAAGTCTCTCTTACAGATTCAAAAGATGTCTTCTCATGAGGTGGCAAGTATTTCCAGGGAAAATTTTGATTAAGGAGACAAATATCTTCATATTTCTTGCGCATCATTTATCGCAGATAGAAGTTGGTATAAAATATTTGGATGTGGAATCTTCCCAATAAACTCAAATAATTCGTATGGCTCAGATGGTAGAGTATGATTCTAACATGGGATAATTTATGAAAAAGAGGCTTTAGTGGTGTTGGGAGATGTGTCATGTGAAAATTGGGGCTTGAAAACGTAGAACATTTTTTTCTTTCTTGTCCTTTTGTGACCTCTTTCTGGGTTGTTGTTATGAACATTTTACATTTATTTTTTGATTGAAATCATAATTCAACTGAGGCATGTTTAATGGAATAGAGCACTAAATATATGAATGATTCGGATTTAAACAGGAAAGCAACAAATTACAGAGATAACCATAAACCCAAAGATGTAGCTGAAATAATACATCATTTCATTAATGTAAGAACTGGAACATGCTTACAAACAGAAATGGAAATACACCAACTAGGGCAATGGTAGCTTATCTCTGAGAAGAGATGTGGCGGTGACATGCCTCTGAACTGAACTATAATGAGGCTCAAGGGCCTTTTTATTATTGAACAATAAGAACAAACCATAAACAAACAAAACCCTAACCCAAGGAGATGTAACACCAAGAGTTTATGGGCCCTGTTGGGGTGTGTTGGATAACCAACTTTCCGGGGTCGTGACTTGGTCATATTATCTACATTTGACGCGCATGATAGCCTGTTGGAAAGATCTCTTCGAGGACTACGACGGAAAAGATGATTTTTGACAAAAAAATCATTGGCGGTAGATTTCCAAAAAAACATCGTTTAGGGCCTCAAAACAGCTCCAGAAGTTTAGGACCCGAAAAAAACTGCTAAAAATAGTAAATTATGCTACAATTAAGGAAACTGAAAAACTGAAAGAAGCAATGGTGGGGGTCCAAGTGGAACTAGCGGGTGGCCACCAATATCCACCTGGATCATTCCTCCCCCCTTAGGAAGCAATGGTCCCCATTGTGTTGAGTTCCTCCATGAGATGAGGAAACTTCTGCTGAACTTGGCCCATGGTGAGTCACTTGCCTTGATGAAGGAGTTGGCCTGCTTTGAAAACTCGATACAGTTGGATATTCTGTTGGGAAATGTGTTTGATCTGTGTGTCCATGATCCAATCAGTTGCAGCTTGTTCCATGCAATCTGGATTTAACTCTATGGGTGTGATCTGTTGTGCAATGTCAGATATGTCTAGTAATGGTGGAAAGTATGGCCAAAGGTGGTCCACATTGAACACTCGGTGCAGGCCAAGGAATAGCGGAATGATAAGCTCAAATGCATTGTCTCCCACAGCCTTGGTAATGGTGTAAGGACCATATCGGAGTGGTTTGAGTTTCCGATAGGCTCCGGTAAGGTGTTCCTTTTGCAAATGCAACCAGACTTTGTCACCCACTTCAAATTTATGTGGCACCCAATGTTGATCATGTTGCTACTTGTACTTGCCATTTGATTTCTCCAGAATGTCATGGACCGGCTTGCGAAAATGTTGGATGCGCTCAATGAAGTTGTTTTCCTTATCTGTTTCAGATTGGACATGAGCCGCATTTGTGTGAGTAGCTGTAAATTGCATGGTCACATCAATGGGACATAGTGGCTGGAATCCCAAGCCCACCTGAAAAGGGTTGTGGCCAGTCGAGCTGTGGAGAGATCGGTTGTAGCTATGTTGAACATAGGGGAGGCTCTCGTCCCATGCACATGGATTCTTTGAGTTGTACATGCGCAGAATGTGTACCATCATCTTGTTGACAACCTCTGTCTGGCCATCAGTTTGAGGATGGAAGGTTGTGGACTTAGTGAGTTAGGTGTCCAGCGTCGACCAGAGACTGCACCAAAATGTACTAAGGAATTCGTTGTCCCGATCTGAGATGATAGACTGTGGGATCCCAAAGTGTACCCACACTCATTCAAAGAAGAGTTTAGTAGTGGCTTCAGCTATGATATTCTTCTTGCAGGCCGCCATAATGGCCATCTTCGAGAACCTGTCGACAACCACAAAAACACAGTCGTTTCCATGCTTAGTGGAAGGAAGGCCTGACATGTAATCCATGGAGATGGATTCCCAAGGTCAACTAAGGGTAGGCAGTGGGGTATAGAGGCCTTGCTTCTTGATGGTCAGTTTGGAAATGGAACAAGCAGTGCATGATCTGATGTACTTCCTGACATCCGGCCAATAGAAATACTTCTGCAATATTGCCACCATTTTCTCGACCCTGAAATGCCCAACAGCTCCATTGTAGTGTGCTTCCCAAATCATCTTGGCACGCTCGCTTGAAGGAACACAAAGGTGACCCAGGTGGCATAACAGGGCATCCTGGAGGTGAAAATCTAGAACATGCTGACCCTCCAAGAGTGTCTGGTATGTGTGGTTGAATTCTGGGTCGCTTTTCTAGAGAAGTGGCCAATCAGAAGTCTCATGCCCACAAGAGTTGAGCACAGTGGTTAACGCCATGATCGGTGGTCGACTGAGGCAATCTGCAACATTATTAGTGTTGCCCTTCTTATACTTGATATTCAAATGGCACTGCTCCAGGTATGTGGACCACTTCTGATGGTGATCATTTTGCAATTTCCCTTGGGTCTGTATGAACTGCAGGGGTCGATGGTCTATGTGGATGACCATTTCCTTCCCCAAAATGTAATGCTTCCACTGTCGGCAGGTCTGTCCGGACTGTGTTTGAAAGTGTCTCACTGTGATATGCCACTGGATTCCCGTGTTGAGTAAGGAGTGCCCCAATAACATAGTTAGAGGCATTTGTCTCGACCTCAAATGGTTGTTGCAAGTCTGGTAATGCGAGCACTGGTGCCGAGTAGAGGCGATCTTTCAAATCTATGAATTCCTTCTGTTGAGATTCAGACCAAAATAATTTTTCTTTCACTCCTCCGTGACTTGACTCAACGGCCAAGTGATATGAGAAAATCCCAACACAAACCTGTGATAGAAGTTGGCAAGACCTAGAAAGTTGCGGAGCTCTGTCAGAGTTGTTGGAGATGGCCAATCCTGAATGACTTGGATCTTGGCTGGATCCACATGCACCCCGTGTTCATCAATAATGTATCCCAGATACTGAACCTGGGTCATGCCAAAAGTGCATTTCTCCAAATTGGCACATAGCTTGTGTTGTCGCAGTGTTTGGAGAACCTGTCGGATGTGGTGGAGGTGCTCTTCCCAACTCTGGTTGAAGATCAATATGTCATCCAAGTATACCACTACAAATGAGTTGGTGAATGCCCGTCATCCATTAGCCTCATGAAGGTTGCAGGAGCATTCTTCAATCCAAAAGGCATAACCAACCATTCAAAAAGGCTCTCCTTAGCTTTGAAGGAAAATTTCCACACATCGGAGGGTTCGATTGGTATCTGGTGATATCCTGACTTCAAATCGATCTTGCTGAAATATTTTCCCCCCTTCAGTTGGTCCAGGAGGTCATCAATCCATGGGATCGGGTACCTATTATGGATAGTGATCTTGTTCAGTGCCCGATAGTCAATACAGAGTCTCCAAGTCCCATCCTTCTTTTGTACCAACACGATCAAGCTCCCATAGGGCGATGAACTTGGACGAATGTGACCTTTCTGCAACAACTCTTGAATCTGCCTCTTGATTTCATTGTTCTCTAGAACGGAGCGCCAATAGATTGGTCCATTGGGCAGTGGTGCGCCTGGGGTTAGATCAATGGAGCGCTTGATTTGACAGTGCAGAGGAACCCCTGTAGGGGAGGTGAAGATGTCCTCGTACTCCTCCACGACCTTGTCCATCTCCTTTCTAGCCGCACAAGAAGTATGTTCCTAATAGCAAGTGACTGAGGCCTTTGCATTAGCTTGGGTTGTTGAGAAGGGAAAAACCATCTTCCTTTGGCCTCCATGATAGTTGTGAGAGGAGCCATGGCGATGCATAAAAAAATTCTTATCTAGGATGAGACATTCAAAAGACATGAGTAGGTAAAGTAGGCCCAAAAGTAAGCAATGTTAACAATGATCTCTTGTCATTAAGGCACTATGAATATAAAGAGTGAATCCAATCCTTGTAGTGAATCAAGAGACGAGAATTCAGAGGACATGGAACCAGATTGAGTATCGACAAGCTGAGGATGCTAGAGCAATGAGTGTCCATTAAGGCTAAGTTCCATCAAAGCCTCCTACTAGACTAAATAAAACTACACAAAAAAGGAAAATTCAAGGTAACTTGTCTAAGTGAAGAGTAGAGCAAGCTATTTTTCCAGAAATACTTAGCATTTAAAAGTTTAAGTTGTAATTATGAGGTTGCTTCCATCCTGGTTTTGGAGTGCATGAGGACCAAGTCATGATAAAGGTAATGTGTGGGAATGATCATTTAACAATGCAGGTTGAGTTCGAAGTGATTTCCCATAACTACTTTCATCATCCAACTAACAAGTGAATATTCTGCATGAACCACCTGTCCAATGTCATAGTCGTTGGAGGTGGCGGTTGCATGAAGAAGATGGAGGTGGCGATTGCATGAAGAAGTTTCTTTACGTGGGGTGGTTGTTGAGTGCACCTCCCATGGGACACCAGAGCTCCCATGGGAAGATAATATTACAATAATTTTTTTTGACTAATGAAATTGACAATTGGGGTGCACATCTTAACATGCTTTTCCAAGTGAGCTATGAAGTTAACATGCTTTTCCATTATCGAGGGTGACAGTACTATAGTAAATTAATCAAATATATATAATAAAAAATAATTATATGATAAAAATATTCATATACATTTAAAACTAGGGAAACCATATAAATTAAATGGCTGGTAAAAGTTGATATGCATCAAGCCATAATAAGCATTAAAACACTTACTTCATGTTACATATTATGTTGGTAAATTCAAAAAAATCATAAACACTCACTATATTATAACTTTATTTTAAAATATTATTATTATAAAAAATTTAATAAATAAGTTAAACATATATACATCTAAAAATATATGGAACAAAATTCTTAATTATAGAGATTTATCCCCACTTTACTATGGAAATTCTAATCTATAATATCATGACTTTGGTGGCTACAGACCATAGCTAAAACAGAATTTGAATCAAAGTAAGTTTCCGAGTTGTTGGGTCTACATGACCTAGATTGTTAGGTCCAGGCCTCCAATCTCAATAATTGTTGTGGCTCAGCATGATTTTGTTGCAGGTATATATGTCTATGGAGCTGCAGGCCAGATTCTTTCTTGAATTTGAAAAACGAGTCTAACGTGGAGAAAAATTGTATAACCATTAATCCTTATATCCTGAATAGTGTTGGAACTCTTATGGGAGATCTTGACTGGAAATGGATGGTTTTTTGATACAGGACGAATGCTTATAACAACCCTAAAATATATAGTTTCAACTTTTGTAAATGTAAAATCTCATAGGCACTAATGAAACTATGATATATTAAGTGAAACTGATATAAAGAAGAGGTGATATCGTTGTTATGTTTTTACTTTGAATTGAATAAATCTCATAGGCACTAATGAAACTATGATATATTAAGTGAAACTGATATAAAGAAGAGGTGATATCGTTGTTATGTTTTTACTTTGAATTGAATAGCTTAATTAAGTATTAAGCATTACTCTTTACATTTTGTATATTGAATATTATATTATTTTGATATAATAAATAAAATAGAAAAGTTATGATGCTTATCTGTAAAGCTTAATTTGACAAAGATAGGTCTATGCCACTCTTATCCGACATAATTACTTTTGAAAAATAATAAAGTGAAAGATAGGTCTATGCCAGTCTACAACCGAAAGCTTTCTGGCTTTACAGGGACCAGGGTCATGATTATTTGAGGACTCAAAGAAAAACTCGAATGATCTTTCAGTGTTATGCCATGTTTTTAGAAAGCGATGGATACCTACTTTAAAAAAAGATTTACTTTATTAATAAATAAATTCATTGCCAATCAATCATCACATATTATCTGTGAACAACAATCGAATATAAATAAAATTTTGACAAATCCAAAATTCCATCTCTTCATTACCTTTTTCATACATATTGATGGAAAAGATTAATGCCTTTTAAAGATTTGTCGTTGTTAATTTAATTATTTTTTTAACTGAAGCTGCATTTTAAATTTACTGCGAGGAAATGTGCAAAGCTTCGATTGCGAATGATAAATATCTAACTACAAACAAATAATGGTAAAGGAAAAAATTATCTCAATCCATTGTAAAGAAGATACATAATTAAAATGATAATCTGAAGAGAGATTTAATTCTTTAAGTTGACTTTTTTTTCGGAAGGAAAAAATATAATATTTTATATTGAGTCAATATAAATAGCAGATATACATATAGCTGATATATAGATCAGTAGTCTGGTCCATATATGATTATATATGGAAAAAGAAACCAGCATAGTTCAGATAACTAGTATATAGGGGCAATATATATATGATGAGTCATATATGGAGAGATGCAAAAAAAAAAAAGGCAACATATCAGGATATTACAATAACATGAATATTGATCATATAGAAGCAGATAAATTCATATAGGGGCAATATATATATGATGAGTCATATATGGAGAGATGCAAAAAAAGGGCAACATATCAGGATATTACAATAACATGAATATTGATCATATAGACGCAGATAAATTCAAATATCAGTGGAGTCATAGACCAAGGTCCATGTGGCAATGGTATTGTCCAGGATGGACGTGAGAGGAGCTCCTGAATCATTGAAAATTTGGAGTTCTGCCATTTGCAAGAGGTACAGAGAAAGATAAGGATGAGATATGGCCGAGGAGCTCTTTGTGGACTCCACCAATTGGAAGCTGCATGGGAAAAGTCAAAAACAGTGAGTAAAAAAACAAAAATATTTATCAATACATACCAGATTTGTTGTATAAATAGACATTGACAGTTTCATAGAAATATACTGATAACATATCAGTAGTTGAATTTTGTTTATATTCTGGAACTAACAATGGACATAAATACACTGCACAAGATATTTGTTACTAATAAAAACATGTTTCTGTTTTTTCTTCTGGAAAAAAATAATGGAGTGAATGATGGGCTAAAGGCTTTACGAGGACCAGGGTTATGATTCTCTGACGATTAAAAGATAAAATTTGAAAGATCCTTCTTTCCAGCTTCTTCTATCAAAGCCTTTGGGCTTTACGAGGACTAGGGTTGTGATTCTGTCGGATTAAAAGAGAAAAGTTGAAAGATCTTTCTCTCCTGCTCCATTTTTTTAGCCGAATCGGATGCCGGTATTCCGACATTGATTTCCCTTCTCAATAACTACTTTCCTGATCAATCAGCCATCACATGATTGAATTCATAGAAAAAAACGAGCTCTTCCCGGCTGCAGGTGACAGCTTGGATCAACTTATATTACCTTTTAAATTTCAGGATTGATATTTGTGTTTCTAATCCATGAAGTTGAATATTGTGCCTTAAGATAAGTTGGTTAGTGTGCATTCAGATTTATGTGATAAATAAATGAAATGATGGTAAATGTTTTTAAGAAATTTATTTTTATGAGAACGACGTTTTTTCCGTTCCTTGTTATTGAAAAGGTATAAATCAAAAGCCTTACCAATTTTGGTTAGTTGTGGTTATTATTATTATTATTTGTGGTAGTAAAAGTGTAATTTTTTATTGTTTAATTTGAGTTTTTAATATATAAATAAATTTAATATAATTCAAATTTCTATTTATTTAGTATATTATATATTTTAAATTTGTAATTCTAATAGATATTTGTTAAATTCTAATAAAATTAAATGGAAAATATACTTAAACAAAACTCAAAATGTAAAATAGTGAAATTATATTGAAATATTTTTTTAACATCATTATTGAAATATTTTATTTATAAATGACATTGCTTCCATTTAAATGTTTTTTGTTTTGTTTTCAACAAATATTTAAATATACATCAATATTTTTGTTTTGTTTGTCAAGTTGTTTGAGTTATCAAAATTACATCACGCTTGACTTGTGACTTGAGAAAGCCTGATCTAGGGGCATCTAAGCCCAATGATCGCACTTGACTTGGGTCATACTAGTCCTTAACATGGTTGCATTTTTGCCCACATAGTTTGTACGATGACCTTCACATCATGGAGTGACTTAACATTGTGACCCATCACCATCTATTGTATGCCCCTTTGACAAATATACATCAATATTACTTAACCCTCTATATTGAAAAAATTATTAAGTTGATTGAAATAAATTAGTTAACATGGATATTCAAATAGTTTATTTAAGTTATGTATTGATTTTTTTTTTAAAGTGTAAGAATCATACATCTTCCCTCCACTCTAAAGTGAAAATATAAGATATATCACTCCTAGAGACATTCTACACCCGAGGGCGGGCCATGTGAGATTTCATATATGCTCAAATTGAAGTGAAGTTGACACACATGTCAATAAAAAGAAATGTAGACCATAGTAATAAAAATAAAATATTTTTATTTTTATATTTACTTAGTTTTGATTAAAAACATTATATAAAATCAATAACCTAATTTAGTTTAATTGTTTAGTTGTTGAAACATGAAAATCCTCTCTATTAACCATAAATAAAACATTTTGATGTCATGTTAAGTAAAACAAAGATAATAAAGTAACTAAAAGTGAAAAAAAATAAATTATATTTTCAATTTTGAATGTAAGTGTAAGAAATGTGTATAATTCTTATATTTTTTTAAAAATATTCTAATATGATAATTGAATAAATTATATGAATATCCATGTTCACTCATATATTTTAATATCAATCTTATATCTATAGGCACAAAAACAAACAAATTTAATTAATGTTTTCATAATAAAATATTTTAATATTAAAAATTAGTTGTAAGTAAAAAGACTATTTTCTTTTCAATAACATGGAGATATGTAATTCATTTGATTCTTAATATAAATTTAATATCTCGAAAAATAAAATAATTTAATATATGTATTAAATAATGTTTTTGTATATTTCATAGTATGATATATTAATAATGGAAAAGAATATTTTAATGGGACAATATGGTCCATAAATAAAATATTTCAATGCCCATGTTAAGTAAAATATTTCAATGTTGATTCTTAATATTTGAAGTTTGAATCCTAGTTTGTTTCCATGGCTACTATCATTAATGCAAAACAAATTACTATGTAGATCACCCATCCAACCTCGTCGTGACATCATTCAGCTTCAAGGAGAGCTCTCCTTTGAAATTGGGAGTACGCGAGTCTCATGTTTCCTTGGTTGCCCTGGTTTTGGGGAGATCTCCTCATCTATTCCCTACAAAACCCTAATTTTAGACCGATTTTGAGATGGTGGGAAAAAGGGCATTGAAGACATTCAACTTGGAGTGAAGGGGCTTTAGCTCTCGGTCACAACTCTCATGGGGCATTCCATCTAGATCTGGGTATAAGAGAACAAAATGTGGGGCTCATAAACCAAAATTTTAAATTGTATCTAGGGATCCCAACAACTCTACAATGCCTCATATAGAAAGGAAAGCAATTACATGATCATGTACAACTGAAGTTTCATGGCATATATCGGGACTCTACCTTGTTTCAAGTTTTGAGATTGTGTGTGGGTGCCATAGGATTCATAATCTCAACCACTACATCATCATATAAGGATGCGTTGCATGGAAAAGGGTCAATTCAATTGGAACAACCATCCTCTATTCTAGGGCCGTACATTGTGGAGAAGGTGGATGACATACCATCCTTTGTTTTGTAGTTGAATTCGACTTTCTTCAAAAACTAGGCTACCCCTATGAATTTTGTCTCACATAAACCTTTATCATGTTTTTCCCAGCCTCCTAAAATCATATTTCACTTCTTATAATCAACCCCTAGTCACACAAAAGGTGAATCAATAAAATAAATTAAAACAAAACTTCAATTATGAATAATGACCTTAATGATATAAGTGATGTTATTTAAATAATATCACATATCCATAATAATGTGTGCATCATCATTATTATTTTTTTCTTTCAATGTTATTAATAAACAAATACACATTCCCGGATGCGGTGCTTTCAATGGTTGGTGCGATGGTGGAGATACGGGCCACAGCCACATGGCCGCCCGTAATCCCACACACCGCGCGATAAAAATGTCTTACAACCCTTCATAAATGCACTTTAATACTACAGTCACACCAATTTACCATCGCCATCCCACCTTGGCTCTTCATCTCTGCCTCTGAAATGTAAGTGCCCCCTAGCTGTCGTGGAGCTAAGCACTCGCACGACAACAGGCAGGGGATGCCAAATTATCTGTTGTACAAAGTTCGGGAAGGGCAACCACTATTCGCAAAGCCCGTTATGTAACTTGACCCTCGCTTCTGAGCCTTCCGTCTCTGATAACGCCACCCTAAATGACCATTTCTACTTTGTGCCTACTCCTCACAGTCAGTCCCTTTCTCCCTATGAAATTATGCCTCGACTGCGCTGCAGGAGGGGCGACAGCAAAGGCAAAATGCTCCATTCTTCACCCTCAACTGTCTCTGACTCCTCCCACTCGTCAAATCATTTCTCAGCTTGTTATCCTAATACATGCAGTGGTAGGGGTCGCACTCACGTTGTTAGCTCCCAGCGTTTACAAACCTGTCCATCAGCTACTGCTCTCCCTTCTAACTCTCAGCATTCCAGTTATACAGCTCACTTCAGATACCAATGCTCTCTGGATCGACCCCTTATCAAGGCCACCATAACAGTTACATTTCAGGAGGAGCCTTCCATCGCCGAAGGACATCCCACTAGCGCAATGGAGAAGAACGACACTACTCAGGGCGAGCCTTTTGCTCTCAATTCTGATAGCAGCAGAGCATATTAATCGAGAAAATCTAGACCACCCCATGGTCAGCAAGAGTGAGAAGGAAGACATGGGTGAACTACAAAAAGAAGAGGATGACCTCAATGCCTACAGATGCCTAATTCTTGAAGAACACACATCGACACCAAATGACAACTAAACCAACACGTTTCTTCAGGTTTCACGTTCCGAGCACCCAGTCCTATGGGTTTATTTCTGCGTTTTTGAGCAAAATAGTTAGTTTTGAAGCTGTTTTCAAAAGAATATCGCATTATGTTCACATGCTGGTTTCCCCTACGAGGGCAACAAATCTATTTTGGGATGGACTAGTTTCCCTCTTCTAAGCAGTCTTCATTTTGTTTTGGTTGCAATATGCCATGAACTTTGGCTAAGAACTGCAAAGGCCAGTGCCTCCATGTATCATTTTATTACAATAATAGATTTTAGACATTTAGAAAAAAAATAAACAAAGAAACAAATACACATATATGCAATAATTAAATGATCAACATAGCAAAATAGATATCATAATAATACATACCACTAAACATTATTAATAATCATAATTATAACTATGAAATCCACAAAATAGAGAAAGAAAAAAGTCAAAAAAATTATTTACCATTATGATGGCTTTATTTAACCATGTGAATTTATCTAGTTTATTTAATTATGTAAATTTATCTAGCTGGGGATTTGTTTTGAAATGTGCATAATTAAATTCATGCCCAAAGAAATAAAGAAATAAGTTTTACAATTTATGATTTTCGTTACCATTTGAAAGATTTACCAGGTTTTATTACGGGAATGAAAATCAAGAAAACAATTAAGTCAATTGGTAAAGAAAGAAAAAGTATGTAAATGACATTTTACTCACATACTTTGTCTCGGAAATATTTTTAGATAAGATATAAAAATATTATATAATATATATATATATATTATATATATTAATTAAAATTTAGGGAAAAAAAAAAAAAATTATGTATAATATAACAGAGGAAACTATTAACTCCGCAAATACTAAAGCTTGAATTTATGTATTGTACGATATCACGATACGTATCTTTTGTGTGCAAATTGAGATATGAAAATACATGATATTGTATTGTCCCGATTCCTTCATTACGAGAAGTAATCTTTTATCAAAGATATAAATATCTTTAATTTTTTGTTGGTTTGTTTTCTCGTTTTATGTTTTATTTTATTTTTGTGATGATGTTATTTATTTGAATTGCACAGTTTGGATTCAATAATATTTTGTTGTTTATAAGTTTTTATCACTTCATAGCATAGCCACTCTTTTTTAAAGAAAAGATTCTCTGATGTATAATCTAGTTACATCTCCTTGATATTATATAAAATTTATTTAATAGTATTAAATATAAGAAATACCCCCGTGTATAGAGAGGGTTAGTCTCTATTCATCTTTAGATCTTTAGTCAATGTTTTTTTAGAACGAACACTCTACTGGCGCCATTTTCGAGGAGCGAAGTGTAAATATTTCATTTCTTTGGTAATGGATGAATGGTTAAATATATTACCTATTGGTGAATAGGATCACAACAACACCTACCATGGAAGTTTCAAGCAAATCTTTCTTTGTTTAATTTTTCATTGGGAGGATCCTTAATTTATTCATATTATTCATATTGTTTAAATGGTTTTTCCTTGGGCTTCTCTGGTAGCTTCATGATTTTTTCCCATAGATTTTTCTAATATACCAAGTTTTGCCAATGACAAGCTTGATATGGATGTATGGGAAAACTTCCTTCCTCACTTTCGAGAAAATGATGAAGAAAAATATTCTCAACACTTAACTGATTTTCGTGTTTGCATTCATAAGATTAAGATTTGTCACGAGGATGTTCTTATAAAATTATTTATGATGCCTTTAGAAGGTGGTGCTAGAAAATGGTATAGGAGACTTTATCCTACTAGTATCTCCTCCCTAAGAGATTTCCATTTCGTCCTTCATGAACATTACAAAAATATGTATCTAATAGAATCACATTCTGATAATAGTTGTGATTTAAATGAATATGCTAATCTAGAATCTCAAGAAAACCAATGTTATGATAGTAACAAAGAGCCCCAACTTGGAAGTTTTCACAATGAATTGGAAATTTTAAGTTTGTAAGATAATTACAAACTTAATGATTTTAAGGAAATAGGTTTATCTTATTTTTCTCTACAAACTAATTGTTCCATTAAACATGATATGAAGGAGTCTTACAACATTTATATATGTTATGAGCGATCTAAAATTCTTATAACAAATGTTGGTTTTGATTTATCTATGTCTTCTTTTCATAATCATAGTACTAACAAAGTTTTCAAAAAAAGCGGTTTTGAAGAGGACACATAAAAAACACCTGATCAAGAAAAATATACACTATATGCACATTGATGATCAATTGATTGGGACCCTTTTCAAATAGGTGATTTGGTTTCTTGGTCATCTTCAGAGGAAATGGCATGTGGTGATATTTTAGTGGTTATGATTCCGTTGTATATGAAAGTTATGTCAATTATTGTAAACCACCAATGCATGATGAATATGAAGATGAACCATTAAACCTCTCCCTCTCTCTCATTCTTGAAATGAATGATAGTCTGCTTAAAAATGTAAATTTACAATCATTATGTTATCTTGATCCTTTTAATGCTAACAAGTGTATTGAACATGAGGATATGGCTGATTTAACACCCTTCATTTTTCCTAATATTGAACATGTTTATGATAATTGTATTGTACAATGAACATATTATATATTGGACCTTATGGATATTAATATGTTGAACCTTATTTCTATTTATTTATTTTCAAACTATGACATGACAGAGACATACATAAATCCTTCTCATGAATAGGTTGTTGACATTTCAGGATTTTTTCTATCAAATATTCATACACAACTACATGATTTCATTAAGGAATGGATGAATAAATATTTTGAAAAGAAATTGTTCATATTATCAACCAAGCATATGTCTTAAAGGCCTAGTAATTTTTTTTTCCTTGCTTCTTTCAATAGTTGAACATATTATTATGTTTTATAGGCATGAAGCCCAAAGTTAGGAGGTATGCAACTACTAAGCTTTTAACTTGGCTGCATTGACTCTTTGATTTATTTGATAAAATTTTCTATTAAAACACGTGTACATAAATTGTGTACATAATTAAACTACAAGTACTTTATGGATGTTAAAATTAGGGTGAATAAATATGAAATCCCGACATCTTAAATACCTTAGGTGATCTTTGCAAGAATGAGTTAAGGATTAAAAATACTTCCCTAATATATATCACATCGATGAGTCTGGGAAATAGTATTAAAGACTTTGTTCGTACCAGAAGGTTGAAGGGTAATTAATTTTTCTACAAGGCTTAGCCATCATCTCTCTACTAGTTTTGAAGTTCATGTTTATCATTTTTTTTACCACAACTTTATTTTATTTGTATTTCTTACACATGAATATCATGACAAATTATGTTACCTTGTGAGTACTAAAACTATAAACACAAGATTTGACAAGTGCAAGATCTAATGATATTGAGACTATTTGTTGTACTAGTTATTTATAAATATACTCCATGCATGTGACCTTCCTTAACCTGTTATATAACCATCTCAAAAAACAGAAGAAATGATAGATAAACAACTTGCTAAAAAGCCTCTTCGAGGGAGAAACCTCCTTGACATCACATAAATGAACAATTCTTGGATGATTCAAATAACAAAACCTCCTTTGTATATATAGGAGTCTAAGGGGTCACAATATAATCAGAGCCTATATAACAATAATAATGTAAGGGTACAATAATAACAATAGTGGATTTCTATGGGGCACAATAATAACAATATGGGGACTACATGGGTACAACAATAACAATAAGAGGGCTACAATAACAATAAGGGGATACACTAGTATTATAGGGACCTAACATGCCCCTCTCCTTCAAAAAAGTGTTGTCCTCAATGCTTGAGTAGTTCAAGATGTTTCTATATAAAATTATCATCCTCCCATGTGGAATCTTCATCAGGTAAGTTCTTCCACTTAGTGAGATACTATGAAATTGATTGATTTTGTAGTTGTCAAGTTCTTGTTTCCATGACTGCTTCAGGTTCTAATATGATTTTTCCTTCCTTTTCAAGTTTTTGAAATATTGTTTGAATTGGGAGCTTGTCACCTATAGCCTTATTTAAGCATGAAACACCGAAAAATGTGTGCACTCGGGAAGATGCAGGAAGCTCCAATTTGCGTGCCGTCATACCAATATTTTACAAAACCTTGAAGGACCATAGTACTTTGGTGATAATTTATTATCCTTCTTAGCTTGCTTGAGGGACATTTTTTTGTACAGTTGTAGCCGTAAAAATACCTAGTCGCCTACTTCAAAAATTCTTTCGCTGCGATGCTGATATTCCTGTTTTTTCATTTGACTATGTGTCAAAGTGAGGTTATCCTTTAAGAGTTGGAGGACTTGTTGTTGACACTTGATGTTATCTTCCACTGCTTGAACTTTAGAATTTTCTCTTAAAGATGATGTGATGGATAGTGGATGATATCCATAAAGTGCCATAAATGGGGTCGTTTTTGCTGTAGTATGGAAGGAAGTGTTATGCAACCATTCAACCAGAGGTAACCCCTTGACCCATTGTATTTGTTTATCATATACGAAGAAATGAAGATATACTTCCAAACATTTGTTCACTATCTCAGTTTGGTTATCAGATTGATGATGATAAGATGAACTATGAGCTAATTGAGTACCCAGACAAGAAAATAATTTTGTCCAAAAATTTATAGTGAAAATGGGATCTCTGTCGCTTACAATAATCTTTGGGTTTCCATGTAACTTTTGAATTTTTTCCATAAATGCATGTACTGGCTTTAAATGGATGAGATAATGCACAAAAGTGTGCATACTTGGTAAGTCTATCAACTACCGCCATGATGACACTCTTTCCTTCAGACTTGGGTAAACTTGTGATAAAATCCATTAAAACCTCCTCCCAAGGTTGACTTGGAATGGATAAAGACAATACAATACTCAGTGTCTTAATTGTATCAAATTTATTTTGTTGGCAAATCAAACATTCCGCCACACAATTTTGAATATCAAATTTAAGGCCATACCAAAAAAATTCTTTCTTGACCCTTTGGTAAGTTTTTAAAAATCCTAAGTGCCCTCCTAAGGAAGAGGTGTGAAATTCCAAAAGAATATTTTGTTTCAATTGGGAATTATTGCAAAGATATAAGCGATCTTTGTACCATAATGAATCATTTTCCAGCTAAATGTATCAGATGTACTGGGATCTTGTTGCAACTTTTGAATGAGCATCCACACCTCTTTGTCATTCATCCATTCATCCCTTACTTTGGTTATCCAATCTGGTTTGATAATAGAAATGGAAAAAAGAAATGCTTCCACATCCTCATTCTTTCTTGAGAGTGCATCTGCAACAATATTTTTCTTCTCTTTTTTGTAAATGATTTCAAAGTCATAACCCAACATCTTTGTGACCCATTTTTGTTTCTCTTCTCAAGATAATCTTTCTTCTAACATTTTTTTAAAACTATCTTGATCTGTTTTACCTTGAAGTTTCTTCCCATTAGGTAAGGTCGTCATTGCTCTAGTGCATGTAGTATTACCAACATTTCCTTATAATAAATAGATTTGTGTAAATATTTTCCTTTTGTTAGACGATTTTCAAAAGCAACGGGTCTTCCTTCTTGCATTAAAAAAACACCAATTCCATTTCCTGAGGCATCACATTCCACAATAAAGGTTTTTGTAAAGTCTGGCGTAGGTAAGACCGGTGCTTGGCACATTGCCATTTTAAGATGTTCAAAGGCCTTAGTTTCTTTAGGAGTCCAAGAAAATGTACCTTTATTCAATAATGTTGTTAGAGGTGCTGCTATTCTCCCATAATTATTAACAAACTTGTGATAATACCCTGTCAACCCGATAAATCCTCGCAAATGCTTTATGGTTATGGGGATTTTCCATTCCTTAATGGCTTTAATTTTGTTAGGGTCTACCTTAACACTCTCATGAGATACAATATGACCCAGATATTCCACCTCATGTACTCCAAATAAACATTTGGAGATTTTTGCATATAATTGTTTCTCCTCCAATAGTTTGAGCACCCTGTCAACATTTTGAACACGATCCTTCCTACATTTGTTGTAGATTAATATATCTTCAAAAAATACTAACACAAATTTTCTAAGGAAGGGTTTGAAAATGGAATTCATCAAACCATGAAATGTAAAAGGTGCATTGGTAAGGCCGAAAGACATGACAAAAAATTCATAATGACCCTCATGAGGTCTAAATGTTGTTTTCATGATGTTTGCAGTCTTTATTCTAATTTGATGATATCCTTAACGAAGATCAAACATGGTGAAGTAAATTTATCGATGTAATTCATCCAATAATTCATCAATGACATGAATAAGAAATTTATCTTTAATAGTGAGGTTGTCGAGCTCCCTATAATCCAGACACATGCACCATGATCCATCCTTCTTGTGCACCAATACTACTGCAACAGAGAAATAAATTTGACTAGGTTGAATTATATTGACATCTAGCATTTCTGCAACCATACGTTCAATTTCACTCTTTTGGGCATAGGGATATCTATAAGGCCTGATGTTTGGATGAACACTTCTTGGAATCAAATGAATAGCATGATCATGACCACGAATAGGTGGGAGGCCTTTGGGAGTCTCAAACACCTTGGAAAGTTTGTCCAAGACTTTTTGGGTATCTAGAGAAATAGATGATTTTGATGTTTGAACTTTTAGTGAGCATAATTGTGCAATTACACCTCGTTGTTGTTTCTTTAGAAGATTTGTCATGCCATTAGAGCTGACTATATTTGCTAGTTTCTCTGTAATACCCCTTAATTCAATTTCCTTTCCTTCCCAAAAAAATTCAAGAAAAGTTCTTGAAAATTAAAAGCTATTGTACCCAAATATTGTAACCATTAGACTCCTAGTACAACATCAGCACAACCCATTGGAATGGAAATAATTGGACTATTCAATACATATTCCCCCATTGTTAGCTTAATATTATGACACTTTCCAGATAAATTTATAGCTCCTCCATTTGAAACCATCACTTTACACTCTAGTGCTAGATATAGGAAGCAATTCAATTCCTTGGCTATCTTACAATGAATACAATTATGGATATTACCCGAATCAATCACAACTATTATCTGTTTCTTCTTGATATGTCTTTCTATCTTAAGAGTTTAAGGAGTGGTAATTCCTTCCAATGCATTACAAGATATGGAAGAATTCATTTCTTCTTTCTCTAAGGTTGGTTCCTAGTGTATATCCTCTTCTTTTGAAGTTTCTTGTTCATATTTTCCCTTTTTTAACAATCCATGTAAAATAATTTCTTCTCAGCACACTTATGACCTTTAGTGTACTTGTTATCACAACTGTAAAAAATCCCTTTTGCTATTTCTTCTTCCAATTGTTGTGTTGTCAACCTTGTAGGTTGTGGAAGACTAGGAGAAACAACACTTCCATATTTATAGTTGTGAGTGGTAGGCTTCCATGTTGCCATAATTTTGCTTTCAAATATTCTTGGCAACCTGAGAGCCCTATCCAATGAATCGGGTTCCCAAAGGAGAACCTCATTTTGGATATTATCATTTAAATTCCCTATGAAGACAACAATCCTATGCTCCTCTAGAATATCATTTACCCTTATATTCAATTTTTGGAAGTCCTCAATGTGTTCCGCTATTGAATCCTTTTGTTTGAGATTTATCAATTGGATAAAGAAGGTGTTGCTCTTTGTATCCTCATAATGTGCTATCATTTCCTCCGTAAAAAATGACCAAGTGACAAGTGGTTTACGAGAACAAAGCCATCGATACCATACAAACTTATAGGGTTCTAAATATAGGGTTGCAATTCATACCTTTTGTATGTGTTGCACATTATGGAGATCTAAATATTTCTCCATCTTTAGTATCCATGTTACTGGATCCTTGCCATCAAAATTCCTCATATTGATCTTTGGAATATGGCGGGTCTTCAATCCAACGTTAGAGTCCACAAAATTATGATTAACATTTCTTTTGTTCTCATCATGAGTTTCATATAATACCTTTTCTCCATTAGGAAGCATTTCTTGTAGCAACTTTGTCAAACCTTCCATGTATGTTTTTAAACCATTCTTCAAATATTTCATGTTTGATTTTAGACCATTCTTCAAACCATCCATCTTAGCTTCCATTTCATTTTTTGTTACTCTTTGTGAGAGTGAAATTTAGTGCACTTGGTCTTGTAATTTTGATATATCATGTTGCATTTCTTCCTCTTCTTGATGTGTCATAGTAGAGATTTTTGGTTGCTTACTAAGTGTTTCCATTTCTTGCTTCAAGTCATTTTGGAATTAAACAATGATATTTGTGTTTGACTATGCCCCTTGAATCACTTCAAACTGATTTTTCAAGCAAAACTTGTGCAAATTTTAAAAAATATACACATTTTTCTTGCTTTGTAAGAATGTGATATTGAATCTGTTGTATCTCTGTAATTTCAGATCTCCAAGGTCTAAAATTTCATCCTATGGTATCCCTCCGAGTCTTCTTTCCAACCCCAAAAGTCAGACTTAGATTGGAGTCTTCAATAAAGAGTTATGCCTGATCTCTCACAATGACCTGATTATAGAATAATTTAGTAGAGCGAACTTGTATGGAGTGGAACATGTCACTGTTTCGATCTTCGGCCCTGAAATTTCTACACGAAACACTATCATCCATGCGATTTCAACCACCTTTTACAGAATTCAAATCCAATTCCTGAAACGAAAGTTATGACGAATTTCCTTAGGTCAACTATTTGAGACTGAATTTTGGAGCCTGCAAAGACCCTAACTTCCCTAGATCATATCTCCGCAAATCTAGCGAACCAAGATCTAATTTTTTTACACAAAGTTGACCAATATTACATCTTCATATGGTAAAAATTTCAGCTTCTGAAGCCTCGTAGAAGAAATTTTATAATGAAAAATCCAAGATGGCTTGTTTGAAGAAGTGAAACCCTAGAAACCAAAACTCTAGTACCAAATGTTATGCAACCAATTCAGAAAATAGAATAAAATGTAGATCAAAGAATTGAAAAATAGCCTCTTCGAGGAGGAAACATCCTTTACATTACATAAATGAACAATTCTTGGATGATTCAAATGACAAAACCTCCTTTCTATATAAGAGTCTAAGGGGTCACAATATAATCAGAGCCTACATAAAAATAATAATGTAAGGGCACAATAATAACAATTGTGGGTTTCTATGGTGCACAATAATAACAATATGGAGACTACATGGGCACAACAATAACAATAAGGGGGCTACAATAACAATAAGGGGATACACTAGTATTATATAGAACTAACATAATCACCATATTATTCGTGTTTAATACAAACTAATCATTTTTCAAATGGGAGAAGCAAATAACTTATTTGGGGCTATGGATGCTCGCCGGAAGTGGAGCAATATATGTGGTATTAGGTTATCCTAGTCTATAACCATCCCATAATAATTTAATTTGACTCAAAATGGGAAATGTTGATATTTCTGTCAGGGCTACGAATGCTCGTTGGTATTGGAGTAAGGTCAACTTGGTATTAGGCCAAATCCCAATGCATGATCATCCCATAATATTTAATGAAAGAAAAATGAAGCTTTTGCAACACATGATTATATGTGAATTAAAAAGTGATGAAATTTCTTTTGTCAGGATAGTGGATGAATTTGTCGAGGCTATGGATGTTCGTTGACAATGGAGCACTATCTAATTCTAGAAACTCATGTAGTGGAAACATAAGGGGAATTAAAATTCATAATAACTAGTCTCAATAATTTCAGATGAATGTCACCCTAAAGATGAACTTCATACTTGTGCTTCTAAACTAGTATAATAATTTTTACATCTCTTAGTTAGGAACTATAAGAATGCAATCATTTATATATGGTTTTGAAATGCCTCCATGAAGGATGAGACACATATCAAACTATGATTGTTGATACCTAATTCATTACCATAATGAACCTAATAGATTGAAGGGTATGAACGAATACCTTATATATTAATAGCGACTGAGCTCATCAACTTTTATACTGGGATCTTATATGATTAATCATGATGTCATTCTTGCTATTGGTTATACAAAACATTAAGATCTGAAGGATTTTCACTCTTTTTTAGGACATATTAGAGTTTATATTTTTCTAAATTATAAGCTTCTTTCCTCCTCCCTATTATAAAATAAAAGGTTTTCAAATGTCTTATTTCACTTATAATAATGAAATGATGTAACTTCCTTGCAAAAATAAAAGATGGACGAAACTGGCATTTCTTCTTGATATATTTTTCAATTTCAATTGATTATGTATGCGTGGAATTTTTCCAAATTTATGTTATTAAATCGCTTGAATTTCTATGTAGTTTAACTAATGGCTTAGAATAATTTGGTTATATGAGCAGACAATTAAAAATATTTAATCCAATGGTCAATAACCTTTTGATTTGATGGTTAACATGTGGTATTGATTGGCAACATAGAAAAACATTAATGGGACCCTCATCATTTGATATGATCCAATGACTATTAGAGTTTCAATCTAACTATCGATGCACCATATCAGATGGAAAAGTAGGGCCTTGTTAGTGACCCTCTTGCCATCTAATGGGATTAGATGGATAAGCATTGAGTAGATCAATGGATTATATGTTATATCAAATGTTAATTAACCTATTTACAACATAAGATGAATCTGACAGTCCAAATCATTCTAATTCGAAAACAAAGTTGATTATTGCAGAGAAATTACACTCACACCTCACACACTTTGGTATTTGACAATGGTAAAAAGTAATATTCTCTGCATACTAAGAAAATTACAGGTAGAAATTAATAAGAAGATAAATTTATCAGCATTCATTATTCATAGTTATCTACTAATATGTTACATGGTATTAATACATTTTATAGGAGGTTTTACTATTAATATAGTTTGAATCCATGCAAAACTTTTAAGGCACGTGGTCTATGGTTCTTGTTGCCTCGCATTGTCGCAAGGAGACACCATTCCTAGTAGGAGCTGAATGTTGTAGCCTAATTCAATCCTCTTTGAAAACTAGGCTACCTCTATGGATTTTGTCTCGCATAAACCTTTCTCATGTTTTTCCCTGACTTATGTGACCTCCTAAAATCATATTTGAATTCTTATAATCAACCCTTAGTCATATGAAAGGGTGAATCGATAAGAGAAAATAAAATAAATTAAAACTTCATCTATGAATAATGATATTAATGATATAATCAACGTTATTTAAATAATATCACATATCCATAGGAATGTATGCATTATTATTGTTATTATTAGATTCTTTCAATGTTATTAATACACATATGTGCAATAATTAAATGATTAAAATCACTAACTAGATATCATAATAATATATACCACCTACCTCTTCCTGTTTAGCCAGTTCAATAGCTTTCTTCATTATTTTTCTGAATGGAATTCTCTTCTCTAGCTATAGGAAAATATACTTCGCAAGAATATTAGGTTTTATATAGGGTTTTGCAACTTTTTATATGGCAATGTGAAGTTTTTGGTCCACAAAATCGAGCATATTTAGTATATTGTTTCTTAATTTTTCAATTCCTTGGCCCCTACCTTTCTATTAACAACAAGTTGGGAAATCCAATATAGAATTTTGGGACCTTTAATCAAATTGATCTTTTACGAATCTCTACACGTGCAATTCCTCCCATAATTCGAGGGAGCTCTTTTATATGCGTTCGTACCATAGTTTCAATGCAAGTTACGTTACTTTTTTGATCTTCTCGAAGATGCTTTGGGAATAAATTACTTTTGTTGTTGCGAACCAATGCGGAACACTCATTTTTAGTTACACCAAGTCTAAAACAAGTGGATTTATTTTCTTGCGCCATTACTATTCTTTTTTCTGGATTTCTATTGACATAATCGGATCATTCGATTCTGATTCAAATGGAGCTACTATTGTGACAGCAGGCGTTCCCATATAGCAAGGTGCTCCCCTTCTATTTGAATACCCACCCACGGCTTTGATTTGTATTGACTTTCAGGTCTATGACGTTCCATTCTCTGCGACACCATTTAGGAATATTTTACAGAATGATTCAAGCAGGGTATAGCTTCATAGGGAAAGTGTCCACCAAACGAAAAAAAGTTGTCCACAAAAAAATAAAATATATGTTAAAAATATATTAAATTAAATGATTTCACATATAAACCTTTTGATGCTCATATATTTAAAAAAGTTGACATTTTTCGTATATATGAGTGAATTTTAAAAATATTTAAAATTCCACTTGAGAAATTAAAGAATTTAAAACTCTCATTAAATTTAATAAAAATCACTACATAAAGAACTTATTAAATATTATTTATGCATCGAGTAGAGACTCTATACAAGTCTAAAATTTTGCAAACATTTTATTTAATCCAATAAAATATTAATATAATGTTATGGATAAAGCTCTACCTTATAAGACATATAAATCGTACCAGATTTAATGAAAACTAAAGCTATAGACATTTTAATAAACATTATGAAACTAAACAAATTTACTTGAGTGAAACCCTTCTTTAGAATGAAAGCTAAAGTATTAAACTATATGAACTTACATTAATACACATGAGCCCGTTCTCTTTACTTCACTTTGTGTGTATTAAATTCATCGTGTCAGACGATAGGGGTTCATAAACCCATATGTCTCCACCTAATATTAAATGAGGGCCCTCCATCATGATTAAAATCATCCGTTAGATTCATTGGATCCCATCATTTTAAACTATTTTCTCTCTCCCCTCACCATCTGATGGGCATATATTTGGTTTAAATTGTGTCCCATAAAGCTTAAAACCCCCTTTTTATTAGACCTTATAAATATTAATTACACGCACATATGAGGACTCAATTTGCTAACACAGGTCATGTAAATCTAATTTGGTGAGAGTAGGGTTAAATCATGAGTTCCTATTTCTCATCTTATATCATCACTTTTGAAATTGATTAACCTTTGTAAACAATTTTGGTGAACGACATTAAAATTTCTTAATGTGGTTTCCTTTCACTATTTATTTTTCTTATTTCAAAAGTGAAAAAGTGAAAAACAATTAATAACTTAAGTTTGTATTATAATGGGAGAAAGTTTTACCTTTACCATTGCCATCTAACGTTTATTTCCACCATGCTTGTTTACCTTTTAATGAGTTATTAAATTGTTTCAAAATTTCTGGTCGTGGATTCATTTGTTATTTGTTTCCATTTTTTCATGCAAATGGAATATCTCTCATGGTACAAGGTAAAATATTTTTTATTATTATCTATATTTATCACACATGACATCGAGAAAATAAGAAATTATTTTAATTTGATATAAGGCACCAGATATATAAACTAGCATAGTCATATTTACAAAGTAAATATGTTTGATATACGCTTATCGACATATATCAAACATATATATCAATTATATTTTCCAATATAGTTGATATACACCGATAGGCTTATATCAACCACATTAATAATTATTATGGGTATTTAGGATTATTAATAACTATATAAAATTATTAATAACTACTCCAATATATTAACAACTAGATTATTTATATATATTATGTATAAATATTTATATAATATTATAATAATGATATAAAACTCCTTAATTAATATTAAATTAAATAATAAAAAATAACTCATAATAATATTATTAGATTATCATTATATTATTTAAATAATCTAATAATATAAAAATTATAAATAAAAATAAGTATTATATAATAATATAATGATTATATTATAATAATTTTTACATTATATTATTATAATTATATACATACATATAATTACCATATTATCATAATAATTATAATCTATAATAATATTAATATTAATATTAATATAATATTAATATTTGATTCCCGGATCCGGGTGCCGTCCCAGCCATAAATGTCATTCATGCATATTAATCGTCCCAGGTACTGCCACCTGGTTCGCAGCGTGGAGCCATAGATTTCATCCGATCGCGGGAAGAATGTTTTTATGGATACAGGTTGGAGCAGGTCGGCGCCATTAATGCAGGCCAATGCCCGAAGCTGCCTATTGCAGGTTATATACATGGAGCTCCCCGTCGTTTTCTCCACTTCCTGTGTTCAGGCTTCTGGTGCTCAGTTTGTTCTTCAGCTATGTTGTGAAGGTGAGAATGCGTCTGGTTTCAGAGGTGAGATTCAAGTTTGTTCGGGTTTGAATTTGCAACACCTCCATTTTACCTGCGTGCTGCACAGAGGAACTCCTTCGGTAGCCTAGGGTAAGTGGTTTATTCATTGCAACATCAGTTATATATGCTCTGCTTCTCGGTCTCGAGCCTCTTTTGTTTATTCTTTCAAGCCTCCGGTTCATTTGAAGCATTCTTCTGGGTTTAGGCTCTGTTCTTTTGGGTTTTCTGTGTTTGTTAATAACATGAAGCGTCCAGGGAAGCGAACCCGTTCGGGTGACCGCCCAGGCAGCAGCAAGCGACCCTCAGTTCATCCTCCACCCAACCCTGTGCTCACGACCATCAACCTCTCTTCCTCTCCTAAGGATCGTCCTCCCAGCAATCCTTCTCGCAAGCCGATTCCTAACAGTGCCTTTCAGTCCACCCATTTCAAATTCCATAGCAACCTGAACAAGCCTCTGATTTCCGCCCAGATTACCATTATCATGTCAGAAGAAGTTAACCAGGTCGCCCCTCTCTCCTGCATTGACCCCAATTCCTCTCACAGTAGTGAGCGCTCCTCTGTCGAGAATTCTTTGGGTGTCAAAAGGGAGACTGATCCGGTTCTGCAGATCAATTCGCCACCCATAATCCCTCCCCTGGTTGATTGTGATCAATTCGAAGTGGAGACTGATGCAGGAACCACCGACAAGGTGCCGGAAGGCAAAGTGTTGGAAGATAAGGAGCCACTCAGTCAGGATGACGCGTGTCTGGAGGCCGAGGAGACACAAGGGGAAGCTGAGAAAAATGAATAATTAGCGATGTGGTTTGCTTTTTTTGGTTCTTCAGTGGATGCTCCGGGAGCATTGCCCAGGGATTTTGGCCAGGACTCAGCTTGACAGCATCAATTCCAGTTTTGGGTCTCTCATCGACGCAGCGTCTGTTCGTTCCCTAGACCCGGGCTACCAGCTCTGTTTCTCTGTTTTTCTTCCTGTCCATCACTCTCTGTATGCTTGTAAAGCCAATATAATTGGCTGTATGTCTCTGATTCTCCCCGGTTTTTACAGTAATGGGGCAGTTTTGTAATGTGAATGGCTTGCGGGCTTCTGCCCTTGCAGCCGCCGACATATGTAAAAATATTTTGATTTCCAGTTAATAGAATTAGATGTTATAGAGAAAAAAATATATTAATATTTGAATATTATAAATTATATTATATTATTTATATTATTATAATAATATACAAATATACAATATTATTACAATAATAATATATTTATTGTTTCATTCAAAATCATTCGAAAAATATTTTGAAAAAAAAAGATAAGGCAAGTATATTGGAAATGAAAATATAAAAGAAATGGAGAAATATATTGGATTTTATAAAGGAAAAGAAAAAAACAAGTCTTAAAACATTAATACCGGACCCCGTAATATATATGTCATATTTTATAATGATGGCGGGTCCGAAACAATGTAAACTACTTATATTACGTGTACACGACTCCGCCGATTGTGATATGGGTGGGTCGAACCCGAAACAATATGTATTATTGTTTTATAATTGCGGCGGGTCCGTAAGACAACATATTATTATATATATATAATATATATATATATATTATATATGTGAAGCATCGATGTGCGATGAGCGATTGGGTTCTAGACCCGATAGTTCATACACTATAGTTTATATGGCTCAGCGCGTTCGTCTTATCACGGGTTCCAAAGACTTTTATTGATATTCATATATATTGTGGTTTACGTTTTTTTATATGAATTTCTGTTATAAAGAATTATAATAAAAAGGTCGGACTTAAAGCATATATGTATAATATTTTAAAGCCCTCGCGGTCCGCAATCATCATATAACACTTTATATATATGTATGACATGCCAATTGCGGGCTGGATCTGATAGAGATATATATTATGTTATATAAGTTTGGCGGGTCCGCAAGGCATGCAGAAAGGCAGTTTTTAAGTTATAAGACATTTTTCAGGCAAAGCAAGAGCGATGGATGGTTTCTAATGGAATCAACCCGTTTCCACTTAGCATTTAACACGTAGCAGTCCGTTGGAGAGAGGAAACCGCCCATTTCGGGCAGGTATTCTTCGGGCTTATGTCCCACCCAAAAACCTTTGAAGATCGTTCGATTTGAAAGGTGTAGATCAACGACAGGGATGAATTGGCGGGAAGTATACCTTGGGAATTGTCCTGAGCCCATATTGGAAGCAGAAAAACATGTTTTATTATATATTTTATTTATAAAAGATATATGCATACTTCCAAATATTTTCATAGTTATTGTGGTCGCCTGCATAAGTTAAACTTTACAGGGGTTTTAAGGCTTAAAGGCCTATATGTAATGCTTCTGATAGTATAAAATCCCCGATAAAGTTATATGGCTCTGATTTAATGTAAGTCCATGGTTGAAACGCTCAAAGCCTAAAGAAATGCTTCCAATAGGCTTAATGTGCCATAACCCACAGGCCTCAAGATCGATAATTTTTTAAGGAAAGGGATTTTGGTTAACCCCCAAGATCTCTCTTCATCAAAAACCTAAGATAAACAAAAGGGACTAATATTATAAACGCAAGGAACTAATAAACCCAATGCTTTAATATTATAAACCCAAGGAATTATTGAACCCAACGGATAAATATTAAAAACCTAAAGGATCAAGAAGTGCAAGGGATTGATATTACAAATACAAGAGATTAATAAAGATGACCATGATTGATATTATAAAACCCAAGTTAATAATAAACCCAAAGGATTAATACTAAAACCCCAAGGGATTATGAACGTAAGGAAATAATATTAAACCCAAGGGACTAACATTATAAACCCAACATTGGTAAACCCTAATATAAATATTAGAAAGACTAAAATAAACATGGTTTATTTTCATGGTGAGAGAATCCTTGTCTCGATGTGACATTCAACCATGGTTGTCTATGATTGACAATGGTTGACCATGATCGATATTATAAACCTAATGGAATAATAAACCCAAGGGATTGATATTATAAACCTAAAGGAATAATAAACAAAGGGAAAATACTAACACCCAAAGGATTTATCAACCCAAGGAAATAATATTAAACCCATGGGACTAATATTATAAACCCAACATTGTTAAACCCAAATATAAACACTACAAACACTAAAATAAACATGGTTTATTTTCATGGTGAGTCAATATTTGTCAAATGCGACATTCAACCTAATATTATAAAACCAACATTGGTAAACCCAAATATAAATACTACCAATACTAAAATAAACATGGTTTATTTTGGTGGTGAGACAATTCTTGTCACAATGCGACATTCAACCATGATTGACCATGTTCGGCTATGATTGACAATGGTTTACAATGATTGATATTATAAACCAAACACAATAGAACCCAAGGGATTGATATTATAAACCCAAATGAACAATAAACCCAAGGGATTAATACTAAAATCCCAAGGGATTATGAACCCAATGGAATAATATTAAACAAAAGGGCCCAATACTATAGACCCAACAACATTGAAGGATAGGATTAATATTATAAACCCAACATTGATAAACCCAAATATAAATACTACAAACACTAAAATAAACATGGTTTATTTTGATGGTGAGACAATTCTTGTCATAATGCGACATTCAACCATGATTGACCATGTTTGGCTATGATTGGCAATGGTTTACAATGATTTATATTATAAACCAAATGGAATAATGAACCCAAGAGATTGATATTATAAACCCAAATGAATAATAAACCCAAGGGATTAATACTAAAACCCCAATGAATAATAAACCCAAGGGATTAATACTAAAAGCCCGAGGGATTATAAACCCAAGGAAATAATAAACCTAAGAGGTTGATATAATAAACCCAAAGGATTATTATTTATTTTCATGGTGAAACAATCGTTATCACAATGTGACATTGAACCATGGTTGGTTATGATTGACAATGGTTTACCGTGATCGATATTATAAACCTAAGGGAATAATAAACCCAAGGGATTGATATTATAAACCTCAAGAAATAATTAACAAAGGGATCAATAATAAAACCCCAAGGGTTTATGAACCCAAGGAAATAATATTAAACCCATGGGACTAATATTATAAACCCAACACTGTCAAACCCAAATATAAACACTACAAACACTAAAATAAACATGGTTTATTTTCATGGTGAGTCAATCTTTGTCAAAATGTGGCATTCAACCAAGGGACTAATATTATAAAACCAACATTGGTAAACCCAAATATAAATACTACAAACACTAAAACAAACATGGTTTATTTTGATGGTGAGACAATTCTTGTCACAATGCGACATTTAACCAAGATTGACCATGTTTGGCTATGATTGACAATGGTTTACAATGATTGATATTATAAACCAAACGCAATAATGAACCCAAGGGATTGATATTATAAACCCAAATGAACAATAAACCCAAGGGCTTAATACTAAAACTCCAAGGGATTATGAACCCAATAGAATAATATTAAACCGAAGGGCCTAATACTATAGACCCAACAACATTGAAGCATGGGACTAATATTATAAACCCATCATTGGTAAACCTAAATATAAATACTACAAACACTGAAATAAACATGGTTTATTTTGATGGTTAGACAATTCTTGTCACAATGTGACATTCAACCATGATTGACCATGTTTGGCTATGATTGGAAATGGTTTACAATGATTGATATTATAAACCCAAATGAACAATAAACCCAAGGGATTGATACTAAAAACCCAATGAACAATAAACCCAAGGGATTAATACTAAAAGCCCAAGGGATTATAAACACAATGGAATAATATTAAACCGAAGGGCCTAATACTATAAACCCAACAATGGTAAACCCAAATGTAAATACTACAAACATCAAAATAAACATGATTTAGTTTGATGGTGAGACAATCATTGTCAGAATGCGGGAATCAGCCATGGTTTACCATGATCGATATTATAAACCTAAGGGAATAATAAACCCTTGGGATTAATATGAGAAACCCAAAGGAATAATAAAATGAAGTGCTTAATACTAAGACCCCAAAGGATTATGAACCCAAGGGAATAATATTAAATCCAAGGGACTAATATTATAAACATTAAAATAAACATGATCGACCATCAGATTTACATATTGAGACAATTCGTATCACAATTCCATGTTGGGCCATGGTCGACATTATAATAAACCATGTTTGACTCGGGAATACCAAACCCAAGCAATTGATATTATAAACCCAAGGGATTAATACTAAAACCCCAAGCGATTATGAACCTAAGGCAATATTATTAAACAAAAGGGACTAATAATATAAACCCAAGGGAATAATGAACCCAAGGGATTGATATAATAAACCCAAGGGATTAACAATAAAACCTCAAAAGATTATAAACCCAAGGAATTATTAATATTAAAAAGTTGAAGAACAAAAAAAACCAATAATTTGATATTATAAACCATTGGGAATTAATAAACCTAAGGGAAAAATATTAGAAACCTGTTGCCCTCCCCATTTCAAAATTTTTATATAAAAATTTTAACAAGAAATGGGTCCCTTTTTTAATAAACTTAGCTAAAATCAATAGTTCTAAATAATAAGTCTTTTTTCTGTTTGGATAACTTTAATAACAATCATATTTTGCAAAAAGTCCATACAATACACGAAAATCCTTATGATGAGGTCCGATCCAATGTAAATGCGAAACAAAACCTTCTCATAAGATAAACTATAAATGAAACATATCGTATCGTGCACATCCTTTGGCTAAAAGATGGACTTAACGTTTCCTTTGGCATTCCCCCATGCGATAACACAATCATATCGCAAATTTCTTAAAGAAACATTCCATGGGGTCATACAACTCCGTCGATGCGACAAGCCGATCGCAATAGCCCATCGGTAAGGTCCCAAAACACATAACAAATGCCCATTTGAGATCCGCCGATGTGATTTTATCATCATAAATAAAGGCACACTTTTCAATAAAGTGGAAATAGTACGGTTAAACGAATGCTTGCGGGTTTTAAGAGCATAAATCATTAGTAAATGAGATATAAATGATTTATTGATTTCTTAAAGATTATCTCGCCTCGCTGTGACAATTGACTCTTTATTGCAATCGGATCTATATGAAGGAAATGGCTAAAGCATAAAGTTGGGCCTATCGATCTGCGATATGCGATTATTGCTAATCACTGATCGGGAAAGTCACGGTATTTACTTTAAAGAACCGTTATTAATATGTACGATGCAACATATCATTATGGCATTTAATTATCACGATTGGTAGTTGTCGAAATCATTAATAAAGAAATTATGGTTGAATCCTTCGAGGATTTCATCTATGGTAACATAATATGAAATTCGTATCACTTATTGCGCTTAATTGCTGTTAATCTTGTGTATTGTGCATTATCTTGGAACAGATTTTCTCCTTTGTTACGGTCATCTAGCATGCGAGCATGCCCTGTATTGCAAATCAAGTGACATAACCAATCATATGCCACAACCACAAATTTGGTTTTGTGAAGCCCCATTGAAGAAGGCGATTAGATATACCATAGGAGGAGCAACACTTGTTTTCAGCGTCATATGTTTTTGGAGAGTCTCCTTCACTGGATAAAGTGCCATTAATGAAATGATCTTTTCATATGTAACTCCAAAATCTTCAAAACAGTGCTCAAAGATACGTTTGTTCCTCCATTTCCATATAGTCCATAAAACGAATAGAAGAATGTTCCTCCATGCCAATTTTTGCTTGAGCCACCATCTCAAACAATTTGCAACATTTTGAAATTGAAGGTGAGGAAAATCATAATATGCAGCAAGTTTAAACCATACCTTGGAATCATGTTGACATGTCAAAAATAGATGTGCATTGTTTTCCTCCTCCCGCATGCAAATAACACATATGCTAGGACCATGCCATTGACGTTTTTGCAGATTCTCCCATGTTAGATTCCTGTTATGGAAAACAAGCCATGTAAAGCAGATGATTTTACATGGGACATGACATTTCCATAAATCATATATCATCGGATCTGCCACATATCCACCTTCTACCTCACATAGTTTATCATATATGTTTGCAACCACAACATTTGCAGATTTCATTTTCCCAGAGCAAATAACCCTGTCATGATGGGCCTCCCTACAAATCCCAACAACTTTTCAACCATCAATAATGAAAAACCATTCATCTACCATTTGACCTGTCAACCCCAACTGTAATGGAGAGTTCCATATAAGAAAGTGATCACTCCATGTTCGAATCAATTGATTCGAGAACAAATAGCTTTTTCTAAAAAGTACCAGGGGCAATGGTTCAGAGAATTGGCATCCCCCATTCGCCCCATATATCTGATCAAGTCCAATAATCATGGGATGTCTAGATCCCATGTTCCACCTGAGACGATTGAGGAAAATATTTCCCACTTTTTGAAACCTTTTCCATATAGTCGAGCCACTTGAAATGCCAATGGAATTTTTACGAAACCATCGAGTGAAAATTATTCTTCATATACTTTTGGTGGATCACCCTACTCCATACACAAGATCTGAAGACAACCCACCAAAGAAATTTCACTAATAATGCTTTGCCAAACAATTTAAGGTTCATGATACCCCATCCCCCTATCATCTTAGAACATGCAATATGGCAAAATTTAGTAAGGTGATATTTGTGCTTTCGGTTACAACCAACCCAAATAAAGTTTGCCATAATTATGTTTATGTTGTTTATAGTAGCCATTAGGATATGATATAAGTGAGCCAAGTAAATGCCCAGTTGAGATAGCACTGCCTTTGTGAGAGTAGCATGATCACCCATGGATAAACAACGAAATTCCCAGACATAATTCTCTTGAAGAACTTATCAACCAGCAATTTCCAATCACTGTTTCTATAACAATTTGTTTTTATATGGTAGCCGAGATACTGTATACCATTCATCATTTGGGTCGCCTCAACCCCAAATAGATTCTTAATATAGTTGATATCTTCCATATCGCCCATGTCAAAATATAGCTTAGATTTATGTATATTCATGATTAAGCCAGAAGCATTTCAAATCTTTTGAAAATATGAAAAAGATGCATCCATGAAATACGATGAATCATGCCCATGATTAACATGTCATCGACAAAAAATACCTTGTGATATTTTGATATTGTGCCCAGAATCTAGAGACAGAAATAATCCATCCTAAACCCCACGCTTAATCCACAAACTCCATCCATCCATAGCCAGAATAAACAATAATGGTGTCAAAGAGAAACCTTGCCTCAATCCACACCTAGCTCGGAAAATCCAGGTGGGATATCCATTAATAATTACAACATAATTTATATTTTGAACACATGCCATGATCCATTTTAAGCACCTGGGTTGCAGTCCCATCTTTAGAAGAATCAAACGAAGATACCCCGAATCAACTGAATCATAAGCCTTCATCAGATCCACCTTCATAATGACGGCATTTTGATGTGAAATATGAACGGAATGCATACATTCCTGTGCGATTGCAACAACATCGTAAATTTATTGATCCGGCAAGAAACCATATTGCTCAGAAGAGATATGTTTTGACAAAATACTGCACATTTGCCCCCACAATTGTTTTTGAAATGATCTTGTAAATTAGGTTACATAATGAAATTGGGCGATAGTCATTGAAAGTCTGTGCAAGCTTTCTTTTGGGAATAAGGGCAATATATGTGGAATTAATACGAGGATGAATATGCCCAAAACATCGTGACTCCACCATATTTAGGAGATCAAATTTAAAAATCTCGAAGAATCGTGAATTTGTCGATCCAGTAGGAAACCATATTGCTCAAAAGAGTTATACTATGACAGAATATTGCGCATCCACCCCGCAATTGTTTTTGAAATGATCTTGTAACTGTTTTTGAAATGATCTTGTAAATTAGGTTACATAATGAAATTGGGCGATAGTCATTGAAAATATGAGCATGCTTTCTTTTGGGAATAAGGGCCATATATGTGGAATTAATACTAGGATTAATATGCCCAGAACATCGCAACTCCACCACCATATTTAGGAGATCATATTTAAAAATCTCGAAGTGGTCCGTGAACATCTCAATTGTCCCTCTTGTCTTTCTTAAATGCTTTAAGAACTTCCAATATTTCATTTTCTGTAACCTTCTTGCCTCCTCATCAAACATTTCCGAAAACATATCAATAGCCCAGAGCATATCGTTCACTTCAACCTCTTCCCTTTGTTTATATGATTTTTGAAAATGTGAAACAATTGCTTCACATATGTGTTGGAACTACTACACACCTACATGCAGACTCTTAGTTAGAGCATGCGACTACATGCAACTACTACATATCTACATGCAGACTCTTAGTTAAAGCACGGGATTGCATGCAAGATTCCTTTTGCATGATTTACTCATTGATTTGCTCCTTCTTTAACTCCGCAACTGACTAGTTATCTCCGGAACTTGTTGTAGGTGTTGAGTCTTCTCATTGATCACCACTATAGTGGATTACCTTGGGATCTTCACCCAGTAATGCTATATCATGAGCATTGTAACATATTTTCTAATGAATCATTATTTTCTTCTTTCGATTTTCCTTTAGCGTTTTTGCTCTGCAAAGCTGTTTCAACCTTTACTAGGTAGATTCATCTATGCAGGTTTTCTAACACATTTACATTGTATCAGAGCCCATAGGTTGCTAGATAAAAGGTGCACCAGTACTTTATTTTGCAGGTATTACAGTTTGGAGATCGAAGATTTACAGAAAAATGGAGTTTCCCAAAGCATCGATCCTAACACCGTACAACTATCACGAATGGAAGGACCAAATGGCTCGATATCTTCGTCAAAAAGGGTTGTACAGGATTACCATGGCTACAGAAGTGGAACCCACTTCAGCCATAGAGAAATCCAAGTACCTCAACCGTATGGATGAGGCCCACAGATCCATATGCATGTGCATATCTCCAGAGTTGCAGTTTCATCTATCTGCCTGCAATACTCCCAATGAGATTTGGAAAAAGGTTGAAGAACTCTACGAGAAACAGGATGAGATGAAAGGACATATGCTCGAAGTAGAGCTGTTATCATTGGATCCACGGAACTATGACAGAATTCAAGACTTCTTCACCAAATATAATGATCTATTGCTGCAACTCAAGGGTTGTGGAATTGACAAATCCAAGGAGGAGAGTCGTCAAGTTCTCTCTATTATGTCAAAGCTCGGACCGGAATACTCTGTGTTTATGTCTACATTTCATTCAGTAAGGCTCGCAACAGGGAAATCCTACACTATGCCTTCTCTCAAAGAATTTATGGAGTCCCTTATTTTTGAGCAAGAAAAACTCATTGGCATGGGGAAAATCAAACTTCCAAAAGCGCATGCACTTGCTGTGCATGATGGCAGCGACAATAAAAATCACAGATCTGATTCAAATCAGAAAAATCAGCAGCAAAAAGACAAGGGAAAAGCGCATTCTCATCCAAAGAAGGAAGGGTACACCAAGCCCTTCAATGACTCCTCCGGCTCGAGAAATGAGAAAGGGAAGAAAGGAAACAGATGCACCTACTGTCAAAGAGGATTCCATCCAGAATCTTCTTGCATGAAGAAATAAATTGACCAAATGGCAGAAATCCTTCAGAAGCACAACCTTGGAGATCATATCCCTCACGGCGCCAAGAAGAAAACTGAGGATCCACCACACGGGAGAGGTAATAATTTTCATGCTTTAGTTGCAATTAATTCTTCTCCTGATACATGGATTATAGATTCTGGTGCATCACATCATATGGCTGCTACAAAGGAAGTCTATTCCTCTTTCGATGCATGCAAAGGACCTCCCATCCTCATGGGAGATGACTCACCTATTGAGGTCACCGGAAAAGGTAGAGTGGAACTTTTACATGGAAGCTTTGAAGATGTGCTTCATGTTCCAAAAATTTCAGTAAACCTGCTTTCAATTTATCAGATCACTCATTTCGGAACTGGAAAGAGAGTGGAATTCACTCCAAATCCAGTAAACATATATGATCTACATAGCAGCACCAAAATTGCAACTGGTGAGGTAAACAATGGAGCAAGACTGTATACATTTTCTGAATTTATTGAATCTGAATCCTCCTTATTGCTTACACATGCTGATGATAGTAGTAGGCTTTGGCACGAAAGGTTTGGTCACTTAAATTACAGGTATATGCAGCAGCTAAGCAAGAATGAGATGCTGGAAGGCTTGCCAAATATCATTTTCTCCGAAGGAGTTTGTGAAGGGTGTGTTCTTGGCAAACATCCCAGAGAAAAGTTTGACACCGGCAAGATTCACAGAGCATCCTCTCCTCTAGATCTGATCCATAGTGATCTCATGGGACCCTTTCCTCATCCTTGCATCAACAAAGCAAGGTATGTGCTTACATTTATTGATGATTTTTGACGGTATACTTGGGTGTATCTTCTCAAGAACAAATATGAAGTTTTCGAGCACTTTGAAGATTTCAAAGCACTAGTTGAGACACAGTCAGAGAGAAAGATCAAATCCCTCCGTACAGACAATGGGGGGGAATATGTTAACACAACACTTCAGAACCTTTGTCTTTAGCCTGACATACAGTTGCAGTACACAGTTCCATAGACTCCACAACAGAACGAAGTTGCTGACAAAAAGAACCGATCTCTCAAAGAGATGGCTTCCTGCATGTTGCATGCTAAGTCATTGCTTCATAAGCTATGGGTTGAAGCACTTAATTGTGCTAACTACATCCAGAAAAAATCTCCCCATAGGTCTATCAAGGATCAGACCCCCTTTGAGGCTTGGAGCAGCACTAAACCAGAGATCACTCACCTCCGTGTTTTCGGCTCTCGAGCATGGGCCCGGATCCCCTCTGAAAAGAGGAAAGCTCTTGATCCACATAGCATTGAGTGCATCTTTGTTGGATACCCTGATGGTGTGAAGGGATATCGACTCCTCATTCCCTCTACGGGCAAGCTCATCATTGAGCGAAGTGTCAAATTTGAGGAAAGTCTTTTGCATGCACCTCAGTCACCGTATGCAGACACTTTTTATCTACCTCATGTCCGAGATGATGACTCAGTGCACTCAGATGCATATATAGATCATACAGATGCCGAGGAAGAGCATGCAAATGCAGAGACAGAGTCTTCAGATACAAATCTAGTGCATGCAAATGATGATCCACATCCAAGCCCAGATCGGGCTTCCAGTAGTGAATCATATTCCCCTGTCATAAATCAGAGAACAAGGAGGTTACGGGAGATATATGCACAAGACCAACCAGCTGCTAGAAACGGTCTTGTGGGGGATAATTCAGATCTGCAGAGGAATAGCTTAGAGTTTATTGAACCTCCTCTTGTCATCGTTGCCATTGAACCATCGCCCTCCTGGCATTGTCATTTGGTTCAGTGTTCTGATCCACAGTCTTATGCTGAGGCTGCTGGGCATCCAGCTTGGGAGTCTGCCATGGAGGAGGAGTATAACTCCCTTCTTGAGAACCAGACTTGGGATCTGGTCCCCCTTCCTTCAGGAAGGAAACTTGTCCGATGCAAATGGGTCTACAGGACCAAGAGTGCTGTAGATGGGCAAATCACCAGACAGAAAGCGAGGCTAGTAGCTAAAGGCTTCCAACAAGTGCATGGCATTGATTATGACGAGACCTTTGTTCTAGTAGCAAAGATGGATTCCATACGCCTTACACTTGCCATTGCAGCGGCCCAACGGTGGGAAGTACATCAGATGGATGTGAAGAATGCCTTTCTTCATGGAGACCTATCCGAGGAGATCTACATGGAGCAGCCACATGGTTTCATTCAGGATTCATCTTTGGTCTGTAGACTGAAGAAATCTCTCTACGGCCTTAAGCAGGCCCCGAGAGCTTAGTACGCGAAGATGGATTCTTTTCTCTTATCACAAAACTTTGAAAGATGTAAGTCTGATCTGAACGTTTACATGCTTAGGACACATGATT
>APFE030350222.1:86745-123503 GCA_000404065.3 Pinus taeda
GACTCTCAGTTATAGCATGCAACTACATGCAACTACATGCAACTGCATGCAGACTCTCAGTTAAAGCATGCAACTACATGCAACTACTACAGATCTACATGCGGACTCTTAGTTAGAGCATGGGATTGCATGCAAGATTCTTTTTGCATGACTTACTCCTTGATTTGCTCCTTCTTTAACTCCGCAACTGACAAGTTATCTCCGGAACTTGTTGTAGGTGTTGAGTCTTCTCATTGATCACCACTATAGTTCATTACCTTGGGATCTTCACCCACTATAGTTCATTACCTTGGGATCTTCACCCAGTAATGCTATATAATGAGCATTGTAACATATTTTCTATGAATCATTCTTTTCTTCTTTCAATTTTCTTTTAATGTTTTTGCTCTGCAAAGCTGTGTGTTCAACCTTTACTAGCTAGATTCATCTGTGCAGGTTTTCTAACACATTTACAGCGGTATCCGCAGACGGAAATGACACTGAAAGTGAGAATGAAGATCATGAATCCATAATCATATCTCGCATAGGAGGAGGAAAGCCATGTAAATGTTGCCAATGCACCTGTACTCATTTCGGATAGTCACAAACATTAATTTATATGGTTTGTAATGAATGGAACGTCGTTTTGAAACTTACGTAGATATTTTCATTTATATAATTCTTTTTAACTCAAAAGAATCCAACTATTTCGGATTAACTAATTAAACTTCCCTATAAACAATTTATATCATAAGTTACTACAAATTGATTTCAAATTTCTAAGATCCTCCTATGTAATTGAGCTCTTCCATCTTACATGTGTATGCATAAAATACTTTTATTAACAAAAGAGAAACACCCCAACAACAAGTATAATTGACTGGCATGTCTTTGCATCTTGACCTGCAACGAGGTTTACAATAACGAACAACATTCCTCCCAGAAACATTGTGAACATTCCGTTTAATCCTTTGCACAAGGTTTCTCCTGCCACAATACTAAAAATATCAAGATTATTGGACATTATATGAAATTTGTTATTTTTTATCAGAATTATTTTTAAAATTTCCTAAAATTTATAATTGACCCTATATATATATATAACTATAGAGGCTAAAATTTTGTTTATATGTCAATTCTTTCTTTTTGTTAAAAATTAATTATAAAAGTGTTTATATCGTTTTATATAGTGGATATAGATTCAGAACCATAAAATATTTCTAGAGTATCCAAAATCATGCATGTAGACAATTGTAACCCTTTCCTAAATTTTCTGCTAGATTTTTTTATCAAAATCTTACCAAAATTCCCACTATTTTTCTCACAACCTCTTTAGACTACTATGATATATACAAATAAGAGTAATTACCTGCAACGAATTTGAAGATCACAACCACTGTCATGATGGCCCATAGAATCAGGTCTTGAAAGGAATCGAACAATATGCCATTCAAATAGAAGAGGGAAACCAGGACAAGTGCGATTCCCACTTTTATAGCATGAAAAACTCTCCTTGGATCCCCCGCTTCATGTTGCCAGATTTCCTTACGTGGAGAAATAATGTACGATTTCAGCCCACCGAATCCTTGTAGGATCTTCTCAAACACTCGCTTATGAAATAGTTTGCGAGTTACAGGTTTGAGGTTGAAGGAGGCTTCTAGAATGCTAATCTCCCATTCGAGAAAGTTGATCTCCCATTCGATATTGGATAGATTGATCTTCGATCTAGACCTACTTACCATTTATTTGCGAATATTTTACTTTTTCAGTTGGAAACACAAATTGGAAACTAATTCAACTGTATATTATAATGATTATAGAAATGATGTACATAAGATTTTACTTTTTCGCTTAGAAATACAAATTGGAAACTAACTCAATTGATTTGATTGATCATAAAAATGATATAAATAGTGTATATATAAAAATAGGTAAACTGTTAATTCAATTTCCCAAGTTTCTTGTACTCAAACAACTACTCACTATTATACACGACCCAAACTAGATTTCTAACACCTTTTCCAAAATCAGTTATAAAGTGGGTAGGGAAGACTTTTATCCTTCTCCCAAGTCCATTGTAGATTGGGTATGTTTCGTGGCATCTCAAAGAGAATTGAACAGTTATTGAATGAAGAACCATGGCACGATGATAACCATAACGTAAACGGTAATTCATAACCATTGCAAATTTGGACTGCAAGCATTAAACGGCAGTGATTAATCCACATAGCTCACTCTTGTGGACAATCTAAGTTCACTCTGCATCACCCATTGGTTGATTTTTCATTAAAGTCAAACTTGTGATTCATGAATTATATGGTCTTTTCTATAAATTTCCTGCTACTTTGTCCTGAAGTGTGCGTGTACTTTCTCCCGTATATGTCGAAATCAGATTGTGGGGAACACAAATTTGAACTTCCGACAATTACATATTTGTTGATTTACCACTCACATGGTTTGTTAAATTAAATAAATTGAATGTGGGTTAAAAACATTATGGTTATCCATCACAATTCACCTGTAAGAATCAATTGGGGTTTATCATGATCTGACATTTACCCTATCCAAAATAGTTAATGTAATATAAGTTAAAAACACCACAGTAACCAAATTCTAATTTGAGCTCGAATTCAATTCATAGAAAAAATTAACCATCTAAAATTAAGTACAGGAAAAATGGAAAAAATTCCAGATTATGCATCATTCAAACACTTTTTAAAAAAAATATTAAAATTGAAAAGGAAAATTATTATATTCAAATATTTAATGAAAAGTTATTAAATATTTTCTTATAAGAATATTCATGTTTATTTACCTCAGAAAAATGACTTTTCTGGTCTAATATGTTACAAGCCCTTTTATTTAGGATGATAAAAAACAATCAGGGACAAACTGTGGAAAACATGTAAAGTAAAATAGGAATGAAAACTCAAAACTAGAATTTTATATAAAAAAATTGAATAATAAATATTAAAAATAGGTTTCAAATGATCTGCACATATTAGGAAATTTATGTCTCTTTTTAGGAAAGTCTATATAAAGTTTGAAAATGTGAAAATTCATTTTTGAAAAAGAATGCATGCATTAGTTTAAGATTTCAAATGGACCTGAGTTTAATAGATGAAAGTTAAATTATAAACTAATATATCAAGGTCGAGATACAATGAAATATTAGATTATTATATTCAAAGTTTAAATAATTATATAAAGATTTAAAACTGTAGTTATCATATTTTCTAAACAAATTTAAAACTTCAACTTCATTTAACCAATATTCATAGAAACCAAATTTATTTAAAAAAAATAAGAATAATATTAACAAAATAATATTATGTTATAAGCAGTAGGAAAAAACCTCTATTTAAATTCCATAATAGTAATTGTTCAGCTACAACACTAATTATTGACTATCCTCTTGGTCGATATGTAAAAAGTGTGTTTTAGATTATTTTTACCTTGTAAAACAAAACACGTAATGTATTGGACTTCACGAATTAACAAATTGAACCGAACCAACCAAAATTGAGATTTTTGGGGCCAATTCACCTGATTTTGCTAACTATGAAAAACACAATGGTTTTTCTTATGATTAATGCAGGTTGTAAATGCTTGGAAATCTAATTAAGTGACTATGTAACTGACTGATGAATAGTTATGCAGTTAACAATGTCTAATTGGATGCAATTGGTATTTATGTGAGCTACTAACCAACTCTGAAGGCTATGGTAGCTTTGAGAGCCTTAATGGCTTTGGTTTATGGCTTGAATAGTTGAAGAGTCAATGTTACATCAGCTCTTACGAGATAAGTATGGATTATACTACATCTTTTATCCTTCAACATTGAGAAATATGATTTTTGAATTGAAAATCATAAGAATTGAATATTTTGGATCAATTATGGGTTTTATGGACAAAAATTTATCATTAATTGTCACAGGGTTTATGATTGTTCCTAATTAATATATCATTTAGAATATTGTTTGGTGGTCCTAGGTACAATCATGTAGCTATGCAGTATATAGGTTAAGTATTAGAAAAGGAGCACTATGGCTACAAAATAGGTAAAGAATCCTAATAATATTTGATAGGTTGATAATAGGAATTATATATCGATATGGTTGTTAACTAGGTTTCCATGGATTAAATGTGGGTACCCTACACACGGATTGTGTAAAGGTTTTATTACAAAGCATATGTGATGTGGGTTATATAGTAGTATAACAAGTTTCCTATAAGAAATGATAGATTACCCCTTATGGTTGGTCATAAGAAAGTGACAGGTATTATACTTTATTAACAAGTTTATGGACTTAACGTGAAAAATTTAGAACAAGTGAATTGATGCATGTAAGTAACAGGTGGTGTCACGTAAAGTGTATTGCATGATTATAACGGGTCTACAATGGATCTTGTAACAAGTCTTGCATGCACGTTGTAATAGGCTTCCTGACAGGCCTTTACAGGTCAGAGGACCATGCTAGGTATACTATAAAGCTAATGACAAGTTATGGTAGGGTTTTATCACAATTCATAGCAAGCTTGGTATAACTTTGGCAATAGATTTGAATAAATTTAGAGTAAAAGTCCAAGATCTAATTAATCACTGTAATGAACAAAATAGGCATCTTAGTAGATATTTGGAGACGAAAATGATTTAACTTTAGTAGAAACACCTAGAATTAAAGCAAAGAGAAGCTCAAAATGGTTTTAACAGGTTGCAGAACATTTGGAAATCAAGTGACAGTAAGGGTCTACAATATAAAGGAAAAACAACAATAATAATGGAAGCCAAAGGGTTTGAAGCAATAATCCAAGAGATTACTTGAGTGCAGTAATTATGAACAACAATAGTAGTAGGTAAGATGATAGGGTGATTGTATACATTAACAACATATGGTATTGGCATATAGGAACAACACTTCCCGATTGAGGCACAAGAAGGCCAACTCGATATGAACTTTTCCTGAAATTTTATAATTATGTTTTTGATTTCCTTTAATTGTAATGATGAGGTGTTAGAAGTGTAGGCTCGTCAGCGTGGGGCATAGACCTCCAGATCCTGCTACCGTGTAGTTGGCACTAGACGTGTGAAGGATGCTTTACTATGAAACAATGTACAAGGGCATGGAATTGAAACTAAACAATGTACAAGGGCATGGAATTGAAACTATAGAGTGAGAGCCGAGGTCATTTTGTATATGGAAAATCAGATCATCGATATCACATGAACTGAGGAAAGTGCATAAATTAAGGGGAAAGGAATGTGATACCCCTTCCTAACCCTCGTTCTATAAATGTAGTATGTGGATATTGAGATGAGGATGTGTCTAAAAGTATCCACATGATTAGGCTAAACGGACGAGTATTAGATAAGGCCTAAGTGTCTTTGTAAATAATGTAAAAAGATGTTTAAGCTATTGAGATGGGTTTATGTTATGTCTTGCGTGCCCATGTAGATGATAAATATAATGTGGGGCCAATGTGCCTAGATTTATATGCCTTTAATGGCTAATTGGATGGAGATCTAGATTACAATTATGTTTATACAAATATTATATTAATAATAAAATAATGCTCGCTGTGGAGCCCACTCCATGGAGAGAATATGGTGGGCACAAATCTAAGGTAAAACATAAATAGTTGGGATTTGGTGAAGTTTGAGAAATTGAAGGCCCATGTGGCTTCACAAAGTGTTGCTTGGCTAGTGTAGGATATGCATATAAAAAGAGCTATATGTTCCTGTTATTAGGACGCATTCATTCACTGATTATGATTATGATGATTATTTAGGGACAAACTCAAATAACTTAGTTTGGTAATCGAAAGATAGTGACTCTTGGGTTGGACTTCGGAATTCATTGTTGTGGTTTTAGAGCTTGGTACTCTATTTTTTGTGAACCTTGGTGGTTCTGGGAGTTGGGTGTATCCAAGGGCTTGATGGCCCTATTTATGGCTTGGTGACATGGAGTTCTGGTGGGGAACTCGACTGGAGATATTTAGAGAGTCCTTGTTTAGGATTTGGTACTCACTTAGTATTTTATTAGGTTCGGCAATTTGGCACTTGGAAACTGCGAAATAGTAAGGATCTTAGAGTTACAGGCAGATACTATCCCGACCAACGATAATATACCCTTGAAGATGAGCACCAATGGGTGTTTTGAGATGAACCACTTGAGTGTTGGTTAATGGAATATGAGCTTATAGTTGGAGATTGAGGTTGTTAGGGTGGTTATTAAGGCCATTTTTTTGGTTTTTATTGGCCAACTATTGCCTACGGAATTTCTTTGCCTACTTTGGGGTGACCAATGGCTAAGATTATGAGTCATGAGGTTTATGACTTGGAGGAATATAGAGAGCACATAGCAATATAACATTATATTTAGATGATTATTTCATGTGCCATGTTATTTTTAATGGTATTTTTATGTGTGTATGTGATGGTAAATCCTAAAATGGGTGTTTGTTGAATTTATGAGTCATGCATTTATTTATAAGCCATTGGGCTATAAAATCTACTAGATAGACAATTAATTATTGTATGGTACATTGTTCCTATTCATGGATGTTTATACATGCACTATGTGTAGAATTTCTCATTGTAGATCAACATATTATGCAATATACTAAAGAAAAATACAAGATCTACTTCTACAACAAACTTTGAGGAAGCTTAATCGAATATGAGAAAGATCAAATAAAACACATATAACTGAGAGTGAGAAAGCAATCACACATGAAAATATAAGAATACTCTAGGGAAAGACTCAACCTGAAACCCTAATCTCTGTAATATCATATAAGTGGAAATATGTTCAAATTACATAAAGCTTTAGCTCACAAGCCATCTAGCTCTCAACACAATAGAACAATCGAGATCACATATTGAATATACACAACATATGCCTTCCCTTCCTCCAAGCCTCCTATTTCCTTGCGCAATTTCTCTTAGCGTCCAATGTTGCCACCTGTGTGAATTGACCTCATCACACAACCATCAAACTCAAAAGTAATTGCGCAATCCCCAAGGAATGAATTCCTTTTGCATGCAAGAGATATCCTCCAAGGAATATTCTGCAACTGATAGTACATTGTCCCATCACCTGATCTCAATTGGGTCTCTGACTGAACTGAAATGCATGAGTTATTTATGAGAGAATATTCAGTTATGTGAAGTGCAGGAGTTACATGCATGCATGCATTAACTAAGTGAACTCCCAGTCAATTCCACAAACTGTTGGAACTAATATAACTAGACTTAACTTAGATAATTGAGCTAACTAATTACAAACAACTGCTAAGATCAAATTCGAATTTTACTTCTCAATTTTAGTTCAGGGACTAACCAAAATTGGAAGGTATCCCAAAATGCTATTTATAGCAATGCTATTTTTAGCACTTCTATTTTTAGCATTTCTAGTTGCTATTGTCAACACTCCCTCTCAACAAGAAAGGGATTATCAGTAACCCCAATCCTGTCTCTATGGAACTCGAACTTGCATTTTGATAATGTCTTTGTCAAAATATTTGCATCCTATTCCTCGGTCGAAACATATAGCAACAACATGATCCTCTTGACCACACAGTCTTGAAGATGGTGATACAGGATATCTATGTGCTTGGACCTGTCATGAAAAACTGGATTCTCAGAGAGTTTGATACAACTCTGGTTGTCACAGTAGATCACAGTTGGATCCATCCTCTGACCAAACTATCCCACTAGAATCTTCCACATCCAAATGGCCTCACATGCAACCTGACTGGCAGCCATGTATTCAGCCTCTGCTAAGCTAAGTGCAAATGACCTCTGTTTCCTGCTGTACTAGGAAACTACAGTTGAACCAAGGTCGAAGATTCCTCCAAAAGTCCTCTTCTGGTCTGAGGGACTCCTTGCCCAATCCGCATGTGTGAAGCCCTGAAGCTTCACTCCTATTTTCCCTCTATACCACAATCCAAACTGAGATGTGCCTCTAAGGTATCTCAGCATATGATTCGCTGCCTTCCAGAACAACTTGGTAGGCTGAACCATAGGTTCCCTCAGCCGGTTCACCGCAAAGCATAAGTTTGGTCATGTGTTCACTAGATACATAAGTGAGCCCACAAGTTGCCGATAAACAGTAGCAGCTACTACCTCACCTGAAGTAGCATCCTTGTTCCTCCAGTTACCAGCTAGAGGAGTCTGCATGGGCTTGCACTTCTCCATGTGGAACTACTTGAGTATCTCATTGGAATACTTGCCTTGAGACACAAAAACTTCTCCATCCTTCTGCCACACTTCCATGCCTAGAAATTAGTGCATAAGACCCATGTTTTTCATCTCGAATTGTCTTATAAGGTCCTCCTTACATGACTGGATCAACTGACCATCACCCGTCAAAATCAGATCATCGACATAAAGAACAATGATTAATAGATTACCTTCTACCATGATGTGGTAAAGGTTCGCATCTGCTTCACTCCTAGTGAAGCCCAACTCGGTGAAATAGTTTTCGTTCCTGGCGTACCAAGCATAGGGTGCTTGCTTTAGCCCATACAAACCCTCTTGAGTCAGCACACATGCGACTCACGATCGAAGGTCTCGAAACCTTATGGCTGCTCAATGTACACCTCCTCCTCAATATTCCCATTGAGTAAAGTTGTCTTCAAATCCATCTGATGGATCTTCCAACCCATCTGAGTTAATTGTACTGACATTGATCTGATCAATGAGTACCTTGCTACAGGAGAAAAAGTCTCATCATATTTGATCCCCTTGACCTGTGAGAAACCTCGGGCAACAAACCTTGCCTTATGTTTCTCAACACTACCATCAGCTGCCTGCTTTACCTTGTAAAGCCATCTGGAACTCACCACTGACTTGTCCTAAGGTCTTGGGAGAACATTCCAAACGCAGTTCTGAATGATGGAGTCATACTCCTCCACCATTGCATCAACCTAGACTGGTTGCAACATTTCCTCCTCAAATGAAGAAGGCTTAGACTTTACACACTCCCAAACTAGGGCCATGTAACCAGTGTACCGCTTGGCCGACCTCCTCTATTTACACTGAGAAGATGGTTATCCCACATTCTCTTACACATCCAGCATCAACCTGTTAGCTTCCGTTGAGCATTCCTACTCATCTCTGGAAGACAGCATGAGTGGATGTCTCCACTCCCGGATCCTCTACATGCAGCTGCTCCCCATCATTCTGAGGATCCTCCTCCTTAGGAACTGAAAGTTCCTCCTCTGCATGCAACTTGAGCTCCCTCTCAAGTGATACTCGCATGGCTTTCTGCTCGTCAAACTTCAGATCCGTGCGTACCATTTTCCTCTAACTGGTCGGAAGGAACACCCGATAGTTGGGGGTGTATTCGTGTACCGCACAAGTATTCCCAACTCAGCTATTGGATCTAGCTTCTTCCAGGCATCTTTGATCACATGGAAATAAAATGATGATCCAAATATTTAGAAGTGACGCACATCTGGTTGCTTCCTAGAAAAGGCCACCATAGGTGTCTTCATTCCCAGTATACGATGCCGGTTTCTGTTCTGCAAGTATACTGTTGTATTGCATGCCTCAGCCCACAACTGCAGTGGTAGGATTTGGTCGTGCAACATTGCTCGAGTTGCCCCCACAATTATCTATTCTTCCTTTCAGCCACCCCATTCTGCTGTGGGTTATGGGGTGTTGTAAACTCCCATTTAATTCTTTTTGCATTGCAAAAGTCCTTAAACTGTTGGGAGACATACTATCCACCATTGTCATGACGCAAGGCCTTTATTTTCTTTCCATATTCTTTCTCTGTCAAGGCTTTAAACTCACAAAACCTCAAGAAGGTCTGATCCTTCTTTTGCATAAAGTAGATCCAACATCTACGAGAGAAATCATCAATAAAAATAACATAGTACCTATGCTTAGCGGTGGAGGTCGTAGAGAATGGTCCATAAACATCTCAGTGAACTCGCTCTAGGATTGCTCTAGCTCTCCTGTCTCGATCTCTAGCATAGAAATGGACACAAGATTCTTCCTCTGACTTGGTACATACCTTACATCAGTCAGGGTAAGGGGAGCTCCATGCTCCCTCTAAAACATAACTGTACCTTCACCTGAAACACGGTACTTTCCATCATCACCCATCTCGATCCGCATCTCGAGATCCTTCTCCTTCAAGGTACTGAAAAGATTCTTGTCACCTGACATGTGGAATGAACCTCCATTGTCCTGGTACCAAATACATCCCACCATGGATGAAACCATGCATGTGATAAGAGAGAAATCCAACTCAAATTGTGAGGCTAGTGCCTCATCATCAGACCCCTTCGAGGATCCCTTCTTGGATTTTTTCTGTTGGCAATTCATAGCATAATGCCCCACTTCATGACAATGAAAGCATCACACTTTTGATTTGTCAAACTTTTTCCCACCATGGGAAGAACTCGATTTGGAATGGGTCACCTTCCCTTTCCCCTTCCTCACCATACTCACTAAGGCTTGATTTTCCTCATCATCTTTCTTTGATGAGGATCCATCTCTGGGGATTCTTCTTATCTCCTCTTGCATCAAATCTGACCAAAGTCATCCCCAATCTAGCAGTTTTTCTCTTCCATTTACCGAGTCTTGGTAGCTATGCTAGCTCTTAGGAATATTGAGGAGCACAAGACTCACCATGTCATCATCAATTGTCGTGATCCCTACACTTCTAAGATCATCCCTATAGGTTGTGAGCTTGTTCAAATATGTAGAGATCGTGTCACCCTTTTCACACTTGATTTTTCAAAGCTTGTCTTTCAGCGCTAGCTTCCTCTGATCACTGTTGTTCTGATATAGATCATTCAATGTTTTCCACATCGAAAATAATGTCTCCTTCCCATGGAGACTCAAGACTATGTGTTCTCGAATTCCCTCCAAAAGGATTCTCCTTGCTCTAGCCAGACATTTCTTTCATTCTACCAATTATGTAGCATTAGCCGATGCCGACTTGGGGACTTCTTGATCAATGAAGTCCTTTAGATTGTTATCCTCTAATACTACTTCCATGTGATCCTTCTAGGCTATATAATTTGAGCTACCATCAAGGGCATACTCGAGTCTTAAACCGTTGAACGCCATTGGTGAAATTGAGATGTGAGAAGAACTCGATTTCTATATTCAGGAACCTCAAACTTCGAAATTCTTCTTTCTTGTATAATGTTCTCTCCTTTGATCACCTTTGCTATGATACCATGTAGAACTTCTCACTGTAGATCAATAGATTATGCAATATACTAAAGCAAAATACAAGATCTACTTCTACAACAAACTTTGCAGAAGTTTAATCGAATATGAGCAAGATCAAATAGAACACATATAACTGAGAATAAGAAATCAATCACACATGAACATAGAAGAATACTCTGGGGAAAGCCTCATACTAAAATCCAAATCTCTGTAATATCATACAAGTGGAAATATGTTCAGATAACACAAAGATTTAGCTCACAAGCCATCCATCCCTCCACACAATTGAACAATCCAACTCACAGATTGAATAGACACAACATATGCTTTCCCTCAACCCTCCAACCCTCCTATTTCCTTGTGCAGTTTCTCTTGGGGTCCAATGCTACCACCTGTGTGAATTCGCCTCATCACACAACCATCAAACTCAAAAGTAACTGCATAATCCCCAAGGAATGAATTCCTTCTGCATGTAAGAGATATCCTGCAAGGAATATTCTTGCAACTGTTAGTACATTGTCCCATCACCTGATCTCAACTGGGTCTCTAACTGAACTGACATGCATGAGTTATTTATGAGAGAATATTCAGTTATCTGAAGTGCAACAGTTACATGCATGCATGCATTAACTAACTGAACTCACAATATGTGGCACAAACTGTTCGAACTAATCTAACTGGACTTAACTCAGATAACTAAGCTAACTAATTACAATTTAAAGTACAACTCATCCTGATCTCCTTTAATCAAGGGATAACTTCCTCAATCAATGGAGAAACTATTGCCCATCTTCACATAGACTTCGTGTTTGATTTCCTACAACTAATTAACTCACGATAAATTAATGAATTATTTTACAAACAACTACTAATATCAAATTCAAATTTTACTTCTCAATTTTAGTTCAGGGACTAACTAAAATTGGAAGATATCCCGAAATTCTGTTTATAGAAGTGATATTTTTAGCACTTCTATTTTTATCATTTCTTGTTGCTATTTTCAACACTTTTTTATGTTTTATTATTTCTGTTGTGGATAATCAATTACAATTATATGTGTGTATGGGTGTCTATGTGTGTGTTCTTGCATACATAATAGTTATAAATTTCATACACAAAATGAATATTATGGTTGATTGAGTAAATATATGCTTCTGAGGGTAATTTTATTTATGTATAAGAAGTATTGGTTGTGTGGTGTTTCTGTGCTAAGAGTTGGGGACACCAAACAACTAGTATAAGTGCTACGGAATTTTGTATGGTTGTATGGGCTCTAGTGGAGATGGTGACATGTTTGGGTGTGGGATTTTTGCTACTAGATTCTATTTGGGTTTTGGCTGAAACGGTGACTGGTAGAGGGTAGAATTTTTGTTGGGAAATTATAGCTATGGAAGATTGGTGTATCATCTATCACAATTATGAAATATGTACATTTTACCAAATCCTCTAAGATAGGGAAATTTGCAAGCTCTCCCAAATTTTCTACCGTAATAAAGGCAATCTCAAGACTCACTGTAATTTTTGTGACAAGAAATGCAACCGTTTCAAGGGAAAGGTGTCCATAAAGGCCAAACCTAGCATTAGATGGAGATAAGAGGAAATTGCACAATAACACACTCAAATATGAGTTGTTGTTTAGTAAATTATTTGATTCAATTGATTAAAGCTTACATGATTATAAAAACTCAAAACCTTTAAGCATAGACATGCTAATCTTAGCTCACACATACATGACAAACAATTCCTAAATTTAACTTTATAAAAATTACTTGAAATAATAGCTAAGTGGACTAGATGACTTTCCTTAACCAAACATATTATTCGGTAATGTGATGGACTATTTAGGTATTTAGGATTGCAGCTAAAAGCCAAATATTGTTCTTTCTCAATATAATAGGTTAATTGTTTTCTTCACCATCAACCTTCTTGATCCTCATGACTCGTGGGTTTTCAGATTTAGAAGGTGAAAGATCTTGTTTTTCTCGATATAACATGTTATATTTTTGCTTCACCATCGGCCTTCTTGATCCTCAATACTTGTGGTTCTCAGATTTAGAAGGCAACATAATTTTAACATTAACGACATTTGGTTTTAGGTATTCGTCCACAATGTGTGACCTTTTACTATGTATAAATAGCCATGGTTGGGAGTTCAAATAATTATGTTCCTCCACTTCTCTATTAAAGTATTAGTTCATGAGATTAATTTTAATGCTTCGTGTCATGGTTTTTATGTTGTTCGCTAGTTCTAGTATAATCTTGGAGGCTTGGGTTACAATGTTCATGGACGACTCTTTTAGGTGATTTGGAATGAAATATGATCCCTAGATTCAAGTGATTTGTCAGCACTAGCTGAGCTATGTTTCAAAAATATAACCTAAATCTAAATTTCAAGTTCTTAACCAAAATTTCTATTAAGCATACTTGAATCTCAAAGTTCACGCACTCATTTGGAGCATCCACGTAATCCAAGAAATAACGAATCGTTGCTCCATTTTTTACATATTGATTTGAGGGATATATGAATCCAAATCACCCATGTGGTGCTAAGTATCATTTAGCAAAGTTCACCTACCAAATATATATTAGAACATTATGAAACCTAAAGACAACTACACAATTTTTGAAATATTTTGAAATTGGAAGTTATTAGAGTAATTTTTTTTTACTACCTCACTCTTGTTTATAATAATTCAAAATATTCTTACAATAAGAAATATAATTACCCAATAATATATCACAGAGTGACGAATTCTCACAAGAATTCATTTTATTCTAAATTCAAGAAAAATATAATTTGATAAAAACATTTCTCAATTTATTTATTTTTAACGTATTAAATTTCAATTATTACAAAATTCTTTTCTTTATTGATATCTTCAAATGATTACAGACTCTATCTGCCATGCGCACACAGGTGCAGGGGTCCGTGCACTCAGCTGTGAACTTCCACCCTAGGCCTCTACACACCCAACTGCAGAGCCTCTATCTATGTTACAACCTGAAACATAGACTTGTTTAAAGACTTCCTCCTTATCACTTAAGACTTCTTACTTCTAAAGCTACTTAGAGCTTATTTATTTAGCTCTTTTTATACAATTCCATGGTCTGCGGATCATGGGTAGATATTTATTTAGCTCTTTTTATACAATTCCATGGTCTGCGGATCATGGGTAGATCTTTACAATTGGCTTTACACTTTAAAAAATAAGAGCGGACAACCCTTTATGACTCATGAAACCTTCACTCTCCGCGACCACAAAATGCAGAGACTTTACAACTTTATTACAAACTTTGACCAAGAACATGGGCTTTTAGCCCCAAAACTGTCCTTGGGGAATCCCGTTCCCAACACCACTGCATCATGGATCTGACTCTTCTCAAGGAAGTCAAACTGTTTCAGAGAAATGAATATAGAAAGAAGAGGTTTAATATGGATGGATATTGTTTTGGAAATGAGTTTATATATTGTGTTGCACAAAGAAATCAATTGAAAATCTGAGAAGGATTCCAGCTCTCCGTAGTTTGGAATTAGGGCAATAAAGGTTGCATTCACCTCCCCAGAGACCCTATGAAGATTTCTAGACTCCTCCACTAAGTAAGTGATTTTGTCAATCATTATCTCTTGAAAAAGTATAAATAGTTTTATGGTCCATCTATCTTGTCCAAGGATCTTGCTCCCGACTATCTCTTTAAGAGTCTAAAGGATATTGTCATTGTGAACAGGGCATTCCAAAAGAAAGTAGGTCTCTAGCTTGCAAGGAGCATTAGAAGTATCTAAATTCTTCTCTTTGAATCTCATTTGGATGTGTAATGTTTCGCCTATGCCATTTTTGAATAGCTAGGTTGATTTTATCTTTCGATTCCTCGAAGTATGCTTGCGAAAAAATTGGTATTTTTATCCCCTTCATCAACCCACATTTGGTGACTCTTTTGTTGCCATTCCTTTGCTTGGCGCAAGAAGATTTGTCTTTTCTCTCTGTCTAAATATGCTAGTTTCAATTTGGAACTCTCAGAGAAGTAGATAGAGGATTATGGATCTTCCATATGTTTGATTTGAGCTTCTATTAGAATAATTTTCCTAATCCTTGCGAATTTTTGTTGTTGGGCCCAACATGGAATGACCTGTTTAAGCTTTTTGAGCTTGAGGCAAAGATTGTCCATGATCGAGTTCCCTGCACTCTGATTGTATTTTAGTCTACAAATCCCTGACCAAAGTAGTAAATTCTAGTTCTTTTAGCCAAAAGTGATTAAACTTGAAGGGAGCAGACTACTCTTTTGATAGATCTAACCAAACCATGAAGATCGGAAAATGGACTAAAATTTGTGAGGGAGGAGTCCATGGTCTCAATTCAATGAGAAGATTAGCTAGACCTTTCTTCACCATGAAATTGTTCAATCTTTTTGGAACGCCTTGTGAACCCCATGTGTCATTTCCTCTTTTTGAAAAAGTTTTGGTGTATTGGAAAACCTAACATAAATGTTTTGATGTAATACAAAACCTAACATATATTATAATACCAACAACAAATCAAATAACCATTATAAAATTAAGATTATTAATCCTTATAATATTTATCATTAAAACTAATTTAACATACAAATATTCATTTTTATCTCTTATTATCTTACATTACTTTTCCGTTTAAAATATATTTTATTTCTATCTCAAAAAAAACCTATCAACTCCCCATCTAATAACTACAAAATCACAAATCTTCCCCATATTAATTTATAAAATACTCATAAAAACACAACAATTATTTCAAACTACGACGATCTTGATATCAAATTGAGCTCTTCCGTCTTACATGTGTATACATAAAATATTTTCAATGTAATAAAAAAAAAATACCCCAGCAGCAAGCATGATTGGGTGGCCTCTCTTTCCTCCACCAAGTGCCTTGAGTTTTACCACCGCACATGACAATGCTCCTCCCACCAACGATGCGAATATTCTATTTAATTCTTTGCCCAAGGTTGCTCCTGCCACAATACACAGCATAATTCCGAAACATTCTGTCGTTGTGTGTCAACCCCAAAATTCAAATATCTCTTTGCGTCAGCGTAAAATAGCAATAAAGTATTATGTATTGTACAATATTAATAAATGTTCATGTGGTTTATTATAGATGTATTATATAATGTAAAATACTAAGAAATAGTCATGTGGGGTTATTATAGATTTTAGAATATTTTGGAAATATGATAGATATAATAGTTTTGATTGCCGGTACATAAACAAATATAAGGAGCGAGCATCGTTATCATACCCACCGACACAGTCATGTAGCCGGAGGCAAACTACAATAGATGATTGAAATGTAACACAGAAACTAAAACAGGTGTGATTCCACCTTTATAGCATGAAAAATTCTTCTTGGATCATGTGCTCCATGTTCCTGGACTGCCTTGGAGAGATAAATAACGTCTGATTTCAAGCCACCGAATACTTGAGGATATTCTCAAAAACGTGTTTATGAAGGCATTTTAGAGCTGCAGGTATCTCGCATTTGATGTTGGATACATTAACATTCAATATGGTATGGGCCATACCAGCCATTTTTGTGTAAAGATTTTGCTCTTTCTTCAAAGTCTGTTGTAGAGTGGCTATGTAAGATTTTGCTGGTTCTCCCAAGTTTGTTTTAGAGTGTACATGTTTAATAGAATTTCAAAAAAGAAAAAGGGAATATCTATTTAATGAATAAGCTTGGAAGGACCATAACTATAAAGAAAATCTGGAGAATATCTATTTAATGAATAAGCTTGGAAGGACCATAACTATAAAGAAAATCTGGAGAGGGCTCGTTTGAAACATATTTGAGGGCAAACGGCAAACCCTAACATTTATAAAGAAAATCTGGAAAGGGCTCGTTTCAAACAGATTTGAGGTTAAACTGCAAACCCTAACATTTATAATATATAGATAAGAAATTTTAGCAAAGTAACAACTAAAATTTTAATCATATGTTCTCCATCTTTCCTGTATGATCTTAATTTAATTGTTTGAAACATAAATAAAGAAAAGTTAAGATGACTGGTTCCTTTTACAAATTATGTTCATGTTCACACATTTTTTTCCAATGTTTTCTATTTATAATTATATTTATGTTCACACATTTTTTCCAATGTTTTTTTCTTTCATACAGTATCAGTGATGAAAATACATGTTAATTCAAAAATTTATGCCAATTTATTAGTTAATTTAATTCCCTTATTTATTTTACTTTTCCAATACTATGGGGAAATACAGTTGGCATCCTAAAGTATGCTAGAAGTTATTATTTTATTCTTTTGGCTCTTTTAATATACTTGAATACATATATATAATATCATTGATATGAATTCTTAGTACAGACAAAAATTTACTATTTGAAACTTCTCAGAAAAAGAGTCACAATAAAAATTCAAGGATGACTCATTTAAAGTTGATTTTATGTTTATTCATGCACTCTATGTTCAAGTGATTCTCAATAAATTAAATATTATGATTAATTCTCTACCCTCTTTTCCTATCTAAAACTCTTTAGAAAATTTATAGTAAAAATACCAATATATTTTTATTGGAGAAGTGAAACCTTAGGATCATATATTTGTTACCAGATATTATGAATCAAATGCATTAAGATGATTAAAAGTTGATAACCACATTCGAATTTGAAGAGAATCCTCCTTTTGTAATAAATTCAATGTCAAATAATATATAATGCATATCTTCTTTATTATATATAGGAAATAAAGTGATAAGATGTAACTTACAGTTACATTGATATAAAATAAGAAACAAACTAATCGTGATTTCTTATTATGGCCTTAACTTAGAGAAATTAGAAACTTAACAAATGGAAGTCTTGTGTCTAATTTCTAAACTCTTGGTTTTTAATCACTAGCTGAAAATATATGACATTACTTTACCTTATGGAAATATAGGTAGAAAAGTTCTTATTTTGAGACTAACTCATTAACTAGTTTACTTGCTATGGGGAATCCAGAACAATCAACTAAAATCATAAGTTTGGACAAATCAACACACTTCAAATATATTTTCACAATATATTCCAAGAACTCTACTATATTTTTTAGTTGACGGTAAAATTAAATGGTCTTACATTTTCCGTGATAGCTCCAATTGTTAACTTCTCCATCTACATATATTAGGGTTCAATGTTTTTTCATCAACAGACCACTTGTGAAATAGAGATATAATTCTCTAGCAATAAAAAAGAATAGGATCACTTGGCTTGATAAAAATATAACCAAAATTTTTATATGGATAGATATCTCAAAGGAATCCAACCATTACCAATGTGTTTCCTCTCTTTAAGATCAACAATTCATTACGAAAGGAAACTTATAGCTACATCATAATTAGGTAATAAAAAACAACATTTTTTTTATATTGTCACACCTTAGACATAGAAAAGAGCGATGATTACCTCTAATTAAACGAGTCATTGTATCTATGTCTACAATCTTTATTTCTTAAGTTTTGAGGTAGAAAATGAGCACTAAAATAAAATATTTCTAACAAAATCAACTTTAAAATAACTAATCGGATTCAAGATTATAATATGGATTTTGGCAGTAAATATTTTTGGAGGGAAAATAAGAAAATACATTTTCTAATTCTATTTTAGATTTATATCCTTATTGATTTAATCAAATTTCAAGAGTTGATACACATTGTAATCCAATTAGACATCAATGGTCGTCCACTTACTCCATTGGATCAAAGGACAACTCTCTATATTGATATTTTGTTTACATCTTTTCAAGTCCTAAATTTTCAGGGTTGTTTTGAGACCTTAAATGATAGTTTTTTGACATTTTTTGGCACTAAAGTTGTCGCTAATGGAAAATCCTAGGTAACAATTAATTTTGTAACTCTTGACTAGACCTTTCAAATGGGCTACCAAGCACACCTAACATATATTACATGCAAAAGTTAGGACCTTGGGAAGTTGTTGTATTGATAAACCCAAGTGGGGCCCAAAATCATTTTGTCCCTTCATCTACTAAGGTTAGGGTTTTGGATTTTTATTGTTTGCTCATTGCTTCTAATTCTAAAAAGGGCCTTTTAACCTCATTGTAATCCACTTTGGCAAATGCATGTAGTCGCCACGTCTCTTCTCAAAGAGAAGCTACCACCATTTAAGTTAGTTTGTTCTCATTTTAAATTTTTTTAGTTTTAGCATTCTCTATTTATTAATAGAAGTCAAGTTTCAATATATCTCTATGTTTATGCTATAAATATATGTTTTGTTTCATTCCCTTCATAAATATGGACCAGTGGTATCAAAGGGATTTAATCCATATCTATTTTTCTATGCATGTCCCCAACAATATCATGGTATAAGGAGTTGGGACTCCAACTACTTGAGCCCTTGCAAGACCATCATCACCAGCTGTGATGATCTCCCATGGTGGAAGAAAATAAATATGAGGAAGTAGGTGATCATATTAAACTTGCTTATGGATGTTCTCATGCGACAAAGGAATGAGATGACGAATAATTTTTACTAGATTCTTAATCAAATGCGAACATGTGATGGATATTCATCAAGTGGCCACTTTTGTGGCACTACTTCTTTGAGGTAAAATGTAAGTATGTTGTTAAATGACAGATAAATGTAGATGCCCTTGGAAAAAGGTTAAATATGTTAGAAGAGTATTTTTTTAGTCTGTGTTTTTTTCAATAGAGAAAAAATTACCTTTGCACTCCCTAAAGCTCCCCCCACATAAAGGATTGGAGCGAGACTTACTGTGAACAAAGGGCCACTGAGAAATCTGCATTGCTTACAATCACACACGCTTGGGACCCTTCTATGTATGTTATACAATATTACCTTGTTGCGATCTATGAAGACTAATACATGAGATGAGATACACTATCGTAGGAGGGGGACCAAAAATTGCCAGAGTTCATAAATATATTTCATACCTTGGACACTAAAATAGATATCAAAGAGTCCAAGTGAAATTTGGTTCTCAAGTACCTTGGTTTCCTACATAGATATGTATAGAAAGAAATGGAGTTGCTGGAGATCTCCTCACTTGGTTCAGCATACTGATATTCTATCAAAATCAGGAAAAAAATTAAATACAAGAAGTGAGCCTTTGGACCTGCAAATCCCTCATAGTAGAAGAAATGTAAAGGCATGTCCAAATTATAGAACCAAGGTGGGCCATGCCAAGCAAACCCATCTAAACAACAAATAAAGAATGGTAATGGGAATATGAAGAAAGAAACATGAAATTCGTATGAGTTCCATGATAGCCACTCTCATAAAAATGATGAATTTCGTACATGAAAGTCATTGGTGGCCAATTTAAAAGCTTCATATTCAAATGCAAGTTCTAACTTTGAATTAGACCTAGATAAGGGGAAGAAAATCATTGATATAGAAACAAGTTCCATCATTACCACTACTAAGTTCTAGTAAATTGAATATCCATAGGAAGGTTAGTGCTTCTTTCACTCACAACTATGGGTGAAGGGTGGTCCACTATATTTCATTATCAATAACATCAGTCGAAAGAACCTCATCTCAACAAAGTTCGTTAAGAATTTGGACCTACCAACAAAATCACATCCATAGCTGCGCACCATTGAGTGGGTTTTCCACAGGGAAGATAGTTGTGTTAGCCAATAGTGTCATCTTCCCTATGACATCAAGCTCTTCAAGGATTACTCTATTATATAATATTTTTCCCCTTGAAGTTTGTCATGTTATTTTTGGCTAAAACTATTTTAGGAAGCATTATGTTATGTATGATTCTAGATCTTGTATTGTTATTATTACTTTAGGTTGCAACTATACGAGATATCAAAGGTTTCTCCATGCACTATCATTTATTCGATATTTGTTAAGAAATGCACTGAGGTCATCTCCTGGACTAGGAAATTTGTCTTCTTCCTAATTCACCGTCAAAGTAAGGAGAAGATTGTGGCCAAATCCATGGCCTCCACAGAGGGTGCATACACATATGGAAATGGTTATGAAAGGATAGAGGGACATCTCCTCACCCACTGGGGTACCTCTACACTATTAGGTTAATCATTCATTTGATCTTACCCAAGAAAAACTCTACCCAATCGGGCAATTTATTACTTCTCTCTTCTAGAAAATGAGGAAATAAAGTTTGAGATCCAAGAGATATTCCAAAATAGGCACATTCAAGCGTTCCTAACCTTTTGGAAGCCCAATTATACTCATGCAGAAGAAAGACATAACCTTCTTACTTTGCATTGAAAAGTAATTGGACCTTGAAAGAAATCATAGTGAGGAACCAATATGCAACTCGATGAATTTATGACCTTCTTGACCACATCAAGGGGGGCATGTGCTTCAATAATACTTATTTGAAGTATGATTACTGCCAATTTCCAATAGAACCAATTGACGTATGGAAGACTATTTTCAACTCCAATGAGGGTATTTTTAAATGGTTGGTCATGCCCTTCGGTTTGACAAATGCCCCAAAAAATTTCATAAGGTTGATGGACGATATCATGCAACCTTTCACCAATTTTTTTGTGGTTGTATATCTACATGATATCCTCATTTTTTGTAAGGTTTGGGTAGAATACTCGCAACATATTTATTAGGTCATTCTCACTCTTTCACAACAAAAGCTATCTGTTACCTTGGAAAATTTCTCGTTCGGAATTAACAAGTTCCAATACTTAGGATACATTATTGATGATCAATTTTTTCATGTTAACCTAATGAAGGTCCAAGTGATTTGGAATTGGCTAGCCCTAATGACTTTAATAGAGCTTGATAACTTCTCAGCCTTGCTAACCTCTACCTAAGATTTTTTCCTAGGTTCTCTTATATAACTTTGCCCTTAATTCGAATGACCAAGGGAGGAGAAAAAGAACTTTGATTTGGTCTGAGTCCCAATAAAAGGCATTTGATCACCTGAATGATAGGTCCCTATAATACTAGTTTATTCCCTTATTAGTATTTTCATGGTACCCCTTATTGTTATTGTTGTGCCCATGTTGTCCCCATATTGTTATTATTGTGCCCCATAGAAACCCACTATTGTTATTGTTGTGCCCTTACATTATAATTGTTATATTGGCTTTGACTATATTGTGACCCCTTAGACTCCTATGTATAGAAAGGAGGTCTTGTCATTTGTATCATCTAAAAATTGTTCATTTGTGTAATGTAAAGGAGGTCGTCCCCTCGAAGAGGTTGATTTTGAAGGCATTTATCTCTCTTTTCTTCTAGTTTGGGAGTTGGTTGCATAACATTTGGTATCAGAGCTTTGGATTCTAGGGATTCGCTACCCCAAACAGGTCATCATGGCATTTTCACTATAACTTTTTTCTACGACATTTCTGAATCTAAAAAAAAAACATTTGAGCCGAAATCGTTCTGAACCTCGGGTCTGAGTTTCAGATCTTGTCTCGCTATATTTTTGGAGATATGATCCAAGGAAGTTAGGGTTTTTGCAAGCTCCTGAATTATATCTCAAACAAGTGACCTGGGGAAAATCGTCATAACATTATCTCTGAGCATCGGATTGAAATTTGGTAAAATGTTACAAAAAGAGGATGGCCTATAGTTTATGGTGTATTAATTTTGAGGTCTGAAGGTTGAAACAGAGAAACGTGACACTTCGTACAAGTTTTCTCTACTGAATGAGTCTATAATCAAGTCATTGTAGTTGATTTGGCATAAGTCTTTGTTGGAGAATCCAATCTTGATCTGACTTACGGGGTTGGAAAGAGGACTCAACGGGCTATTGCAGGAGGCAATTTCAGACCTTGGAGATCCAAAATTACAGAGATACAACATATTCAATATCGAGCTCCAACAAAGTGAAAAATGGTGTGTCGTTTTTTTTTACTTTTGCATAAGTTTGTTTAAAAAATGAGTTTGAAGGAATTCAAAGGGAATATTGAAGCATTATCATTAATTCATGCCCTGAAGAAAGAAAATGAAACACCTAGTAAGAAAATTGAAGGCTCTAGCATGACTCATGAAGAAGTGGAAGAAATGCAATAGGATATATCAAAATTACGAGACTAAGCGCAACAAAATTCACTTTCACAAAAAGTAACAAAAGCTAAGATGGATAGTTTAAAGCAAGGTTTGGAAGCTAACATGGATGATGTGGAAGCTAATATGGATGGTTTAAAGAAAGGTGTGGAAGTTAAGATGGATGGTTTAAAGAATGTAATGGAAGCTGTTAGAGCCTAGATTAACCTCAGGCTGAAGGGAGGCAATTCTAGGGTAACCACAAATCACACCTAACCTGGTAGCTAGCCCTACTAGGTCGGGAGATGGCTCTTTCCTTGTCAATCACAGTTGAGATGATTGAATTAAATATGGATTTTAGGCTAGGTATGGTATCTCTATGGGCTTTGATTGAATTTTGTTGGTTTTGTTGTTGGATGAAATGGAGCATGCAACTTTGGGTCCGGGAAATCAAGTCAGGAATGCAAGGTGTTCTATGGGGAAAGGTAGGTAGGTGTTTCTGCACTTGGAATTGAGTGAGATTGTAGGTTTAAGACTGGTGAGGGGATGAGGAGGGCATGCAAAGGTCATGAGTCCTCTTCAAATAGTTGAAAACATCAAAAACTAAATGTATTCCCAAGGCAGAGCCCTGTTACCAATGTATTCCAGATATCTATCTTGATTTCCTTTAGTTTAGAAGAATGAATTAGATTTTGGCACACATAAAACATTGGGAAAACTAATGACAGAAGGAGAAAAAATGCAAAAACACATTACCACAAGAATCCCACAAAACTAATTGCAAATCCTGGTTTATTTCCTTGCCAAACTGTTGTAGAGATGTACAATGTAGCTCAAAGCATCCAAGAGAGTCCAACCTTTACAAATGACTAAGAGAGTACATAATATAGGCATCAAACAACCTATTCTATCCATCAGGGGTTGCATTCATGAGAAGAGGGGTGGTTTCAACCATATCTAAACTAAGAATAGGAATATAGGTAGTGGAACAGCTTGCCACTAAAACCATGGAAACTAATTCATTTACCCCTCAACCACCTCAAAATGATGAATATACCCTCTAAGGTCATTTTGCAATTAAATTTACATATCATAGCATCACTTACAATCATAATTTCATCCATTATTAGAGAAAAAGTCAATTTGTGAGATAACTAGGCAAAAACTGGATTTTTGAGCAAAACTGGCAAAATTTATCCTATGTACAGTGCCGCTTCAGACCAAGCTTTGGAGGCCTTCGCCTTGACCAAATTGAGCCCAATATGGCTTGGTGTTAAGGTATTCTTGTCTAGTTTCTATAAAATCTTGAATCTATGTATTTGGAGGTCATTTTTCCCCTCAAAAGTCGAATCTCCCAAGACTTCTTCGTGTGTGTCCAAAAAGTGGCAAAGAGGTCATTTTTTTATGGTTTTTTTTTACCTCTAGGTGACCAAGATTTTCTCCAAATTTGCTGAAACTTTCAGGGATTGATGTTCTCATCATGATGAATTTGAATTTGTAAGTAATTTCTCCAAAAAGTGTCCCAGTCAAGAGCACAACATCGGTGGCATTGTTCATCTATTGCAATTTCCTATGTTGAAAATTTCTATGCAGAGTGTCACTTTCATACCCCATTTTGAAGGCCTTCCTTGTGTCCACATTGGGCTCAAGATAGCGGGTTGGAAATATTGTCGAGTCTAATTTCCATAAAATCTTGAATGTTTCAATTTGGAGTTCATTTACCATGTCAAAAGTCAAATCTCCCAAGACTAGTCAAAATGTGCAAAATGAGGCTCCCTAATTGCAGAGTGCTGTTGCAAGAAAATTTTGTAGGTCTTCCTCAACTCCAAGTTGAGCACATGATAGTTCATTGGAAATCCCCTTGTGTCTAGTTAGCATTTAACTCATCAAGCAAGTCATTTGGCCAACCAGGCTAGAAGAAATCTTCATTTTCCCAAGGTCACTCCAGAGGTGCAACAAGACTCCTGAGGCAACTGTATTTTTGACATTTCTCTAAAGCCATGACACGTGTGTAAAAATTTAAGGAGGGTTTTATTCCTTGGCCTTTTTTGGATAGAAACCTCTCTCACTATATCCAAATTCATTTTTCCTTACTCAGAAACAAAAACCCTAGGAGAGGGAAATGAGCCTTACCTGAGCACAACTGAAGCACATCAAGGTATAAAATCACCCATTGGAACATGAAAAAAAATGATGAAAACTCATTTAATGATGGTACACTCATTTGAATGCTAAAATTGACCAATACTTGGAAGACTTTGGAAGGAGTGAAAAGAAATCCTAGACTTAATACCTAGTGACCAAATTTTACTTGAAGCCTCACTAAAATGACAAAATTTGACTTTGACACCCAAAAACAAATTTGTAAGAGCATGTTTGTTTACTGGGGGAAGGCTTCAAAGGTTGACACTAACATTGGCTCCAATGGGGATGGTAGCTCCTTGGAGGTGCCAAGAACACCGTACACCTAGTAGCCAAAAGCTGAAGCTGAAATTACACGACTGAATACTGATTACTCAAAGACACAAACTGACTTGAAATTGACTCTATACTAAAACACAATTGACAAAGTACAAAATATGCTCAAAATGGATTTTATTCAATAAAACCTACTCTAACAGTTCCATTCATCACCTGATCAAGTGAAATGAAACAACGAGTGCAATCAAGTAAGTATTCTGGATGTTGTCTGAATTCTTTGCAAGTGCTTGCTTATGAACAACAAGAGAGAAGTACTGAAAGGCAACTCCCATGAAAACTTGTAAACAAATTCAAATTTTCCCAAATTGAATAATATGGATTCTCTATCTGCCTCCAAAAATATTGCATAAGGATATTGAAATCATGTGCACTGGGGCTTAGTGCATCCAATGGATTACTTTTCTTCTCCTCACACCGTGAATGCAAACTTTTATCTAAGCTTTGTGACATGACCCTTGCTAAAAATGACAAAGAAATCGGCTATCAGATCAAGTTTGTATCAATATTGTTTTCAAGTTCACAGTTAGCTAATGGAGAAGGACTTTGACTGTAGCGTGAAAAACTTGAAAAGGCTATTGCAACCCATTTTTCATTGGTTCTAATGAGATTACATGATTTTCTACAAGCTGCTCATCCTTTATTGGAGATATACTATGTAAATTTCCCTTCACAAACGGAAATGATTAAAAATAGCATGGTACAGAATCATCTTGCATCATTTGATCATATGTTCCAACTTCCAAGTCTTCATCTGCAACTTGACAATCAATGGCATGCGAGGGCTTCAAATCCAGATATGAGAAGTCTTGAACAAGGATTTCATTGCCATCTAGATGGTTAAGATCAAAACTTATCGACAATTGATTTTTTATTGCACAAAAGTTGTCTCTGATGAACTGAAACGAAGTAACTCAAAAAGGCAAAGATTCGTCACTTACTTCAATCTTTGCTGCACTCTCCTCCTCACCTCCATAGCTAATATCCAATGATTGATCATTGTATTCGAACTACTTAAAGTGAACTTCATCCTTCCACAAACCAACTTTTGATTTGTCTGAAGGATTAGCTTCTGTTTAGAGAACATAATCATCATCATACTGATCAAACTGAGGAAAATCATCAGTATAAAACACATCATCAAGCATACAACAGATCTCTCTTGTCCAAGATGATCTATAAAATAATCATTATCAGATCTGTGACAACTAGGATAAAAAAAAAAAAAAATTTGGATCAGCCATTTGTTTTTCTTCAATCAGTGAGCCATGGTCTTAAACATGATACTCCTTCCTTTTGGTGATCTTTTGCATCATCTCTTCCACTGCACTTACCAAAATGTCGAGATTTACCTCTAAATATGTTGATTCCTCTGGATCTATGTTCTTCATCTCTTCTTCCTTCAAATTTTCCCTTCTGATCAACATATTAGCCTCTACATCTACTACACTATTTTGTATCTCTTCAAGTGTTGCAAGGTTCCTTTCCATCAGCTGAAAATCCATTTATGGATCAAAGGCTTCTGGGTAGTGCAAGAGAGCGGATCCAGGAGGAGCTCTTATAGTAATAGGCATCGAACAATAAACTTGGTTAAATCTGGTAGAAAACTATTGTACTGTCTCCCCTAGCAGTCTTTTCAGCGGGTTATGCTCTTCTAAAATCAAGAAAGTGTTCTGTTTGGCCATCCACCTGTCAAGGAAGACTTTGACGAAGCGATGGAAATCTAATATGCTCACATCAAGCAGGATTTTGAACCAACTCTTGACTTTTCCTTGCAAAGAAAGAGCAAAAAGCCTAATACTAGCTTCCTCTTCATCAACTTCAAAATGGTCAAGAAAAGATGTCGTTACAGTCACCATCAAATCTTGGTAGATATAGGTAATGATTTTTAGGGAAAGCATGGGATATAGGAGGTAAAATCAGAGGCTTGTATCTATCTGGAATTTTACAAGGTATAGGAATATGTACAGAAGGTGTAGAATCAGTCTTGGTCTCTTGAGGTTCATCAATTTGAAGACGATCATCACAAGATTCAAAAGAAGGGTCTTGATCAAGATCAAAGGTGTGAAAATATTTGGTATTCACAATCTTCAAAGGGAAAGAATCAAACACATGTCTAGGATCTTTTCTCAAATACAGTATACTTTGTAAAGCCTTCTTGACATTCTCATGAAGTGAGAAGAAATAATTTGTAACAAAGAACATAATGTCTTGGATGAAATTCTAACTTGAATACCTGATCTTTCCATATTGTCCTTTCATGTTTATGTTGGTCAGGTTCATCCTCCAGTGGAGTCCTTGGATCTAATCTTGAAACTGTTTTAGAGTTTCCAGGTGAATGATTCAGCCTTCCAGTGTCTGATTGTTGTTCACCATCAACAATCAGATCTAAACTTGATACATTTTTTTGAGGAACATAAAACTACGTTCCCCAGTATGGTCACCACTATGTTAGAGCCTAGATTGACCTCAAGCTGAAGGGAGGCCATTCTAGGGTAACCACAAACCACACTTAGCCTGGTAGCACCAGGGCGGGAGAGGGCTCTCTCCTTGCCAATATTAGTTGAGATGACTGAATTAAATATGGATTTTAGGTTAGGTATAGTAGCTCTAGGGTTTTCAATTGATTTTTTTTGGTTTTGTTGCTAGATCAAATGGAGCAGGCATCTTTGGGTCCAAGAACTCAAGTCAGGAATGCAGTGTGTTCTGTGGGGCAAGGTAGGTAGGTGTTTTTGCACTTGGAATTGAGTGAGATGGTAGGTATAAGACTAGTGAGGGGCTGAGGAGGGCATGAAAATATCATGAATCCTCTTCAAATAGCTGAAAACATCAAAAACTAAATGTATTCCCAAGGCAAAGCACTGTTACCAATGTATTCTACCTATCAATCTTGATTTCATTTGGTTTAGAAAAATGAATTAGATTTTGGCACACATAACACACGAGAAAAACTAATGGTAGAAGGAGAAACAATGCAAAAAAACATTACCACAAGAATCCCACAAAAATAACTGCAAATCCTGGTTTATTTCCTTGCCAAAGTGTTGTAGAGATGTACAATGTAGCTCAAAACATCCAACAGAGTCCAACCTTTACAAATGACTAAGAGAGTACATAATATAGGCATCAAAGAACCTATGCTAGCCATCAGGGGTCGAATCCATGAGAAGAGGGGTGGTTTCAACCATATCTAAACTAAGAACAAGAATATAGCCAGTGGAACAGCTTGCCTCTAAAACCTTGGAAACGGATTCATTTACCCCTCAACCACCTCAAAATGATGAATCTAACCTCTAAGGTCATTTTGCAATTACATTTACATAGCATAGCATCATTTACAATCATAATTTCATCCATGATGAGAGAAAAAGTCAATTTCTGAAATAACTAGGCAAAAACTAGATGTTTGAGCAAAACTGGAAAAATTTATCCTATGCGCAGCGCCACTGTTCCTATGCACAGTGCCACTTCAGACCCAGTTTGGAGGCCTTCCCCTTGCCAAAATTGAGCCCAAGATGGATTTATGGAAAGGTCTTCCTATCTAATGTCTGGAAGTTCTTTCATTTTTGCATTTCGATGTCATTTGCCTCCTCCAAAGTGGAATCTCCCAAGACTGTTTCCTATGTATCCAAAAAGTGGCAGAGAGGTCATTTTTTATGGTTTTGTTGACCTTTAGGTGACCAATATTTTCTCCAAATTTGCTGAAAGTTTTAGGGATTTATGTCCTCATCATGATGAATCTTAATATGTAAGCCATTTCTCCAAACAGTGTCCCAGTCAAAAGCACAGCGCCACCTATTGCAATTTCCCCTGTTGAAAATTTCTATGCACAATGCCACTTTCAGATCTAGTTTTGGAGGTCGTCCCGGTGTCCAAATTTGGTGAAGAATAGCTTGTTGGAAGTATTGTTGAGTCAAATTTCAATAACATCTTTAATATTTTAATTTGGAGCTCATTTTCCCTATCAAAAGTCAAATCCCCCAAGACTATTCAAAATGTGTAAAATGAGGTTACCTAAATGAAAAGTGTTATTGCAGTCAACCTTTGAAGGTCTTCGTCAACTCAAAATTACGCACATGATAGCTCATTGGAAAGCTCGTTGTGTCTAGTTATCGTTTGACTCATCCAGAAAGTCATTTGGCCAACCAAGCTAGGCGAAATATTGGTTTTCCCAAGGTCACTCTAGAGGTGTAGCAGCACTCTTGAGGCTCCTTATTTTTGACATTTCTCTAAAACCATGACACCTGTCTGAAAATTGAACGAGGTTTTTCTTCCTTGGACCTTTTTGGACATAACACTCTCTCACTTTTTCCAAATTCATTTTTTCTTGCTAAAAAACGAAGACCCTAGGAGAGGGAAATGAGCCTTACCTGAGCACAATTGAAGCACAACAAGGTGTAAAATGACCCATTGGAACATGAAAAAAAATGATGACAACTTATTTAATGATGCTATACTCATTCGAATGGTGACATGGACCAGTACTTGGAATACTTTGGAAGGAGTGAAAAAAAATCCTAGACCTAATACCTGGTGACCAAATTTTACTTGAAGACTCACTGAAATGACAAAATTTGACTTTGACACCCTAAAACCGCTTTGTAAGAGCATGTTTGATCACTGGTGGAAGGCTTCAAAGACTGGAACTAACAAAATCTGAGATGGATGGCATGGAATATAAGATGGATGGAATAAAATAAAAAATTAAAGGCAACATGGAATATATGATGATAAATTTGACAAAGTTTCTATAAGAAATTCTTACTAATGGCGAAAGGGTAGTAAAGGAAACTCATGATGAGAAAAAAAATGTTATTTATGATTTCATAGACTCTAACACTAGATTGAAGACCCACCATATTCGAAAGATATATATGAGGAAGTTTGATAGCAAGGATCCTGTAACATGGATACTATAGATGAAGCAATATTTTGATCTCCATAATGTGCAAAGCACACAAAAGGTACCCATTAGAACTTTATATTTGGAACCCAATCAGTTTGTATGGTATCGATGTATTTGGTCTCGTAAAAAAATTGTCACTTGGGAAATTTTTATGGAAGAAATGATAGCACATTATGAGGATACAAAAAACAACACTTTTTTTTAGCCAATTGATAAATCTCAAACAAAAGGGTTCAATGGTGGAGCAGATTGATGACTTCCAAAAATTGAATATAAGGGTAAAAGATATTCCAGAGGAGCGTAATATTGATGTGTTCATAGGGACTTTAAAGGATGAGATCCAACATGAGGATCACCTTTGAGAACCTGATTCATTAGAGAAGGCATTTAGGTTGGAAAGAAAAATTAAAATAAAAATTATGGCAACAAGGAAGCCTACCACTCACAACTATAAAGATGGAATTGTTGTTGCCCTTAGCCTTCCACAACCTATATGGTTGTCACCACAACACTTTGAAGAAAAAAGAGAAAAAGGGCTTTGTTATAGTTGTGATAGAAAATACACTAAAGGTCATAAGCATGATGAGAAGAAATTATTTTACATAGATTGTGAAGAGGAGGAAGAAAAGGAACAAGAAACATGAAAAGAAGATGATACAAACCAGGAACAAACCCTAGAGAAATAAGAAATGAATCCGACCATATATTGTAATGCATTCACTAAAATTACCATTGCTCAAACTATCAATATAGAAGGACATATCAAGAACAAAAAGGTAATAGTGTTCATTGATTCACGCAGTACCCATAATTTTATTAATTGTAAGATAGCCAAGAAGTTGAATTTCTTCATATATCCGAGATTAGAGTGTCAAGTGATGGTTGAAAATGGAGGAACCATAGATTTACTAGAAAGTAAGACAATATCAAGCTATCCATGGGAGAATATGTGTGGAATAGTCCAATGCTTTCCATTCCAATGGGTGGTGCTGATGTTGTACTAGGATTCCAATGCTTACAATCTTTGGGTAAGATAACTTTTAATTTTCAAGAACTTTTCTCGAATTTTTTTTTGGAGGGAAAGGAAGTTGAATTAAGGGGTATCACAGGAAAACCGAGAAAAATAATCAGCTCTAACGACATGAAAAAGCTTCTAAAGAAAGAACAACGAGGCGTAATTACACAATTATGTTCACTAGAGGTTCCCACATTGGAATCATCTATTTCTCGAGATCTCCAAAAAGCCTTGGACAATCATTCCAGGGTATTTGAGACTCCCAAAGGCCTCCCACCTATTCGTGATCATGATCATGCTATCCATATGATTCCAGGAAGTGTTCCTCCAAACACCAGGCCTTACAAATATCCCTATGCCCAAAAGAGTGAAACTAAATATATGGTTGTAGAGATGTTAAAGGTTGGTACAATTCCACCTAGTCAAAGTTCTTTCACTGTTGCAGTAGTATTGGTGCACAAGAAGGATGGATCATGGTGCATGTGTCTGAATTATAAGCAGATCAACAAGCTCACTATTAAATATAAATTCCTCATTCCTGTTGTTGATGAATTATTGGATGAATTGCATTAAACAATTTACTTCACCAAGTTAAACATTCGTTCAGGATATCATCAAATCAGAATGAAGATAGAAGGCTTTTTGAAAACAACATTTAGAACTCATGAGGGTCATCATGAATTTTTGGTCATGCATTTTGGCGATACTAATGCACCTTCTACATTTCAAGGTTTGATGAGTTCCATTTTCAACCTGTTCCTTAGAAAATTTGTGTTAGTATTTTTTGATGATATACCAATCTACAACAAGTCTTGCAAGGATCATGTTCAACATGTTGACAAAGTGCTCAAACTATTGGAGGAGAAACAATTATATGCAAAAAACTCCAAAAAAAGATTTGGATAGTAGCAGGTAGATTATTTGGGTCATATTGTATCTCATGAAGGTGTTAAGGTAGACCCTAGCAAAATTAAGGCCATTAAGCAATGGAAAATCATGGCATCGATCAAGCATCTGCAAGTTCTCAGGTTGACAGGGTATTATCACAAGCTTGTTAAGAATTATGGGAGAATAGTGACACCTCTAACAACATAACTGAAGAAAGATGCATTTTCTTGGACTCTAGAAGAAATGAAGGCCTTTGAACATCTTAAAGAGGCAATGTGCCAAGCACTGGTCTTAGCTACACGAAGCTTCACAAAAATCTTTATTGTGGAATGCGATGCCTTAGGAAATGGAATTGGTGTTGTTTTAATGCAAGAAGAAAGACGCATTTCATTTGAAATTCATTCAATCAAAGGAAAATGTTTACACAAAGCTATTTATCAGAAGGAAATATTGGAAATACTACATGCACTTAAGAAATGGCAGCCTTACCTAATGGGAAGAGACTTCAAGATAAAAACAAATCATGATAGTCTTAAATACATTTTAGAAAAAAGATTATCTTCAGAAGAGCAGCAAAAATGGGTCAAAAAGACGTTTGTTATGACTTTGACATCATATACAAAAAAGGGAAACAAAATGTTTCTACAGATGCACTCTCAAGAAAGGATGAAGATGTGGAAGCATTTCTTTGTGCCATTTCTATTATCCAACTAGATTGGATAAACAAAGCAAGAGATGAATGGAAGAATGAAGAAGAAGTGTGGGAACTCATTCAAAAGTTGCAGCAAGATCCCAGTACATCTGATACATTTAGCTGGAAAAATGATTTGTTATGGTCCACAGATCGCTTATACCTCTGTAATAATTCCCAAATAAAAAAAAATGTTCTTATGGAATTGAAAAAATCTCCCTTAGGGGGGAATTCAGGATTTTTAAAAACTTACCAGAGTGTTAAGAAGGATTTTTTTTTGGGATGGCCTTAAATCTGATATTCAAAATTTTGTGAAGGAATATTTGGTTTTCCAACAAAATAAAGTTCAGACTATTAAGATCGCAAGTCTATTACAACCTTTATCCATTCCAAGTCAACGTTGGGAGGAGGTTTCAATGATTTTTGTATCACATGTTTACCCAAGTCTGAAGGAAACAGTGTCATCATGGTGGTAGTTGATAGAATTACCAATTATGCACACTTTTGTGTATTATCTCATCCATTTAAATCTAGTACAGTTGCTAATGAATTGATGGAAACAATTAAAATGCTAGATGGAAACCCAAAGATTATTGTGAGTGACAAAGATCCTATTTTCACTGGAAATTTTTGGACATGATTATTTTATTTTTTGAGTACTCAGTTAACTCATAGCTCATCTTGTCATCCTCAATCTGATGGGAAAACTGAGATAGTGAACAAATGTTTAGAAGGATATGTTCCTTTCATTGTATCTAATAAACAAACACAATGGCTCAAATGGTTGCTTCTCGCTAAATGGTGGTATAACACTTCCTTCCATATTGTAGCTAAAATGACCCCATTTATGGCACTTTATGGATATCATCCACCATCTATCACATCATATTTAAGAGAAAATTCTAGGGTTCAAGGAGTGGAAGATCACATTGATCCGGATTTCAATAGGAACTCAATAAAATACAGAGATAACCATATACACAAAGATGCAGCGGGAATAATACTTCATTTCATTAATGGAAAATACTGAAATATGCTTACGACCAGAAATAGAAATAAACCAGCTAGGGCGATGGTAGCTTATCTCTGAGAAGAGATGTGTGGCTACATACCTTTGAACTGTGTTACAATGAGGCTCGAAGGCCTATTTATTGTTGAGAAACAATGGAAAAACCCTTCACATTGCAAAACCTAACCCTGGAAGATGAAACGCCAAATTGTGGGCCCCGTTTTTGGGTAAGTTGGTACATCAACTTCCCGGGGTTGCGAATTGGTCGTCCTATCTCCGTTTGACATGCATGATAGCCCGTTGGAAAGATCTCTCCGATGACTACAACGAAAAAGACGATATTTAGACAGAAAAATTGCTTGCGTTAGATTTCCCAAAAAACGTCGTTTAGGGCCTCAAAACGGCTCCGGAAGTTTAGGACCCGAAAAACTGCTAAAAATAGTAAATTGTGCTATAATTAAGGAAACTGAAAAAAACTGCAAGAAGCACTAGAGGGGATCCAAGTCGAATTAGCGGGTGGCCACCAATATCCACCTGGATCATTCCTCCCCCCTTAGGAAGCAATGGTCCCCATTGCGTTGAGTTCCTCCATCTGCTGAACTTGTTCTGCACTGTCGGATGTGTCCAGTAATGGTGGGGAGCATGGTCGACGACGGTCCACATTGAACACTTGGTGCAGGCGAAGGAATGGAGGAATGCTGTGCTCCAAAGCATTGTTGCACGTAGCCTTGGTACTGGTGTAAGGACCATGTCGGAGTGGTCTGAGCTTCTGATGGGTTCTGGTAAGGCGTTCTTTCTGTCGATGCAACCAGACTTTGTTGCCCACCTGAAACTTGTGTGGTACCCCTGTACGTGAAGAGAAGTTGTTCCTGTGTTCTGTCATGACCGTATCCCTTTGTTGCTGCTGCTGCATGGAGGAACCCTTTGCGGGGGTCATGGATGTGGCAACGATCTTCCCCTTACTTTGGGGGTGAACTAGAAAGGAAATAAATTTCCTAGTCTGTGATATGAGCTTGTTTCCTTTCTCTGCAATGATCAAAGAGGCGACGGTAGGTGGGGCTACCTCCGGTATCCTGTATAATGAATTATCCGAAGAAATAATGACAGCACGAGGCCTTGACTCATACACAGCATGTCGCCTCCACAAGTATGGCTGGCCTAATAGTATATCACAAACATCCAGAGGTGTAACATCACACAGTACCTCGTCTGCGAATGGTTTGATGCTGTAGGGAGGGCGGCACTGCTGGCGAACTTTGAGATCTCGTCCTTCATGAAGCCACACGATACTGTATGGCCGCAGGTGTGGTGTAGTCGATAGGCCCAAGTGCTTCATGACCTCTGCTGAAATAAGGTTCTTTTGGCTGCCACTGTCGACAATGAATTGCAGCGGCGAAACCTTCACCCACATCAGTGAGTGGAAAAGACGTTCCCCCTCCTCTGGCTCTTCGAGCTCATTCTTCTGGATCTTGGTAGTGGCAACAGTGGCGCTGGGATCCGCATCAATGATCTGCTTCCCTTTGCGATTCTCCTTGTCGGGTTTTGGCTCAGGGTCGGAACATGTATCTGATTCGGAAGCCTTCAACTCGGCCACCAGTGACTGCTTGGTCCGACACTCACTTGTGTTATGAGTGGGACTCTTGTGAAACTCACACCACTTTCCTGTGTCCTTCTTCAGCTTCGTGGTGTTTTTCTTTTCTTGCAGCTTCGACGGGTTGTCTTGGGTCACCCCGCCTTGGCTTTGTCCTTTGGGCTTCGGATTAGAAGATCCAAAGTCTCGCTTCTTTTGTTTGAACTTTTGCTCGATTTTGACAGCGTATCGGTATGCTGTGCCAAGTGAGGAGATGTTCAAGAACTCCATCTCTTCTTGGATGTATTGGTGTAAGCAGCCACGGTATTTGAGTACCAGATGCAGCTCATAATCTTTGATACCCAGTTGTGTGCGAAGGGTATGAAAAATGTTTGTGAACTCTGGCACATCTTGATCTCGTCCCTGCCGCGGTGTGGTCCATTTGATGTATTTGTCCTCATAGCTTTTGACAGGGTAGTACTGCTCCTTGATGGCATCTCGAAAGTCATTCCAAGTGGGTGTGGCCAAAAATAGTGAACCTGTGCTTTCATCCTTCTGCTCGCAGTAGGTTTCCCACCAGTCCTTGACGTGGGGGGCTGCTTTGAGAAGAACGAAAACAATCTTTTCTCGACTTGAAAATTCATGAACAGAAAAATACCCATCTAGCAGATTTAACCATTTATCTACCGCATCTGCGTCTATTTTACCCTCGAAGATGGGGATTTCAAAATTTACTTGTACCTTAAAGGGCGTGGCATTTCCAGAGTAGTTGCTGGAAGCTGATGCGTCACCTCTGGGTAGCCGCTAAAGGATCTGTGCAAAGTTATCCATCATCGCGTTCCTTTGCCATTCGAGGGCTTCTTCAAGCAAGATTTTGATAGGATCTCCTGCCCCCTCGTCTTTCTTCTCATCCGCCATGGGAGGCCGTCGGGATTTGTGAGGTTTGTCTTGCAAAGGTTCGACCAGTTCAAGCCCTAACTCCTTATATCCCGACCTTGTTGGGGACATGCAAAGAAAAACAGAGAAAAA